>JAYKKM010000191.1:852500-1015000 GCA_035772405.1 Chrysogorgia sp. JL179-B06 | reverse complement strand
CAGGACTCGTGACTAGGCTCTCGGCAACGGCTTCCGTAGCTCAGTGGTCAGAGCACTGCACTAGCATCGCAGGGTCGCGGGTTCAATTCCTGACCGGAAGGCCGCTAAGTTGCATTTTTCGCAACTGGTCCCGGTTAGGTCTTAAAATGTATATATTTCACACTCGAAATTTTCCTTCACCATAAATCCTTAGTACCTGTTGTTCAATCGAGTGAAATGCCCAATATTAACTATAATTATACCAGAATCTTATCCCGGCATTACCACCGTTATATACAGGACTCGTGACTAGGCTCTCGGCAACGGCTTCCGTAGCTCAGTGGTCAGAGCACTGCACTAGCATCGCAGGGTCGCGGGTTCAATTCCTGACCGGAAGGCCGCTAAGTTGCATTTTTCGCAACTGGTCCCGGTTAGGTCTTAAAATGTATATATTTCCACACTCGAAATTTTCCTTCACCATAAATCCTTAGTACCTGTTGTTCAATCGAGTGAAATGCCCAATATTAACTATAATATACCAGAACCTTATCCCGGCATTACCACCGTTATATACAGGACTCGTGACTAGGCTCTCGGCAACGGCTTCCGTAGCTCAGTGGTCAGAGCACTGCACTAGCATCGCAGGTTCAATTCCTGACCGGAAGGCCGCTAAGTTGCATTTTTCGCAACTGGTCCCGGTTAGGTCTTAAAATGTATATATTTGCACACTCGAAATTTTCCTTCACCATAAATCCTTAGTACCTGTTGTTCAATCGAGTGAAATGCCCAATATTAACTATAATATACCAGAATCTTATCCCGGCATTACCACCGTTATATACAGGACTCGTGACTAGGCTCTCGGCAACGGCTTCCGTAGCTCAGTGGTCAGAGCACTGCACTAGCATCGCAGGGTCGCGGGTTCAATTCCTGACCGGAAGGGCGCTAAGTTGCATTTTTCGCAACTGGTCCCGGTTAGGTCTTAAAATGTATATATTTCCACACTCGAAATTTTCCTTCACCATAAATCCTTAGTACCTGTTGTTCAATCGAGTGAAATGCCCAATATTAACTATAATATACCAGAATCTTATCCCGGCATTACCACCGTTATATACAGGACTCGTGACTAGGCTCTCGGCAACGGCTTCCGTAGCTCAGTGGTCAGAGCACTGCACTAGCATCGCAGGGTCGCGGGTTCAATTCCTGACCGGAAGGCCGCTAAGTTGCATTTTTCGCAACTGGTCCCGGTTAGGTCCTTAAAATGTATATATTTCCACACTCGAAATTTTCCTTCACCATAAATCCTTAGTACCTATATATATATATATATATATATATATATATATATATATATATATATATATATATATATATATATATATATATATATATATATATATATATATATATATATATATATATATATATATATATATATATATATATATATATATTTATATATATATATATATATATATATATATATGAACAATTCCATCACTGGTCTCAACATACCTCTCGTAAATTTCTCATTTATGTAAAAACGCTAATAAGTTGATAATTATACATAGTGGGCCATATTGGACGCCATCTTGGTTTTCAGAGTTGACATATATTTCAAATTGCAAAAGGGTGCTGGGGTGGCATCATCTAGATTATCAATCTTCATAGCATAAATACATAAAAACAACAAAAATCAACCGGAAGTCGTATACAACAAGATTGATTTCAGTTGATTATTAAAAATGGTGGCCATATTGGACGCCATCTTTAAAGTAATTATAGAAATTCCGAATATTTCAAATTCCCCAAGGATGCCGAGATGGCATCACCCAAATTATTAATCTCCATCCTTTACAGATAAAAAAACCACAAAAACCCATTGGGGGGCCTACAAAACAAGGTTGAGCTACATTCCACCAGACTATAGCGAACTGACTTAAATATAGCGATCAACTGACGAACTGACTTAATATGTGTAGCGAACTGACTTAATATGTGTAGCGAACTGACTTAATATGTGTAGCGAATTGTGTAGCGAACTGACTTAATATCGTAGAGAACTGACTTTATGTGTGTAGCGAACTGACTTAATATTGTGTAGCGAACTGCCTTTGTGTGTGTGGCGAACTGAGTCTAGGAGTTAGCGAAACCGACACGGGGTTTTAAACGCGCGTTCGGAAGTTCGTTGGCATTATAGTTCCAAATCTAAAACTGATCACCGAGAAAACAATGACACAATGCGGAATTTCTAATCATCTGAAAGTAAACTGAAACCGACAGATCGTGATTTTGGACCTTGGTGGTGCCGTGCCATTTTCCACAAACTACAACTGTCAACTCCAAACCATATTCCAAAGGCGCAGATCACTGTGTCTTTAACGCAAAATCTTTCAAGGAGATTGTAGCCCACGCGAAAACTATTCATTCATTCATAATAATCACAAACTCACTGGTTGGTTTCAAATCAAAAGTCCGCTGTTTACACTGAGCACTCTACATTTTACACCGAGAGTAATATTTGATTTTGGACGGCATACTGTCATACTGTTTATAGTCGGACAAGGTCGGAACCCGAAGTGTTTAGTCGACGTGGTTTCTCTCATGCGGTTGGTTTTGTGACCGCAACCTCACCGCTAATCCACCGCAACCTCACCGCCAATTGACCGCTAATCCACCGCAACCTCACCGCTAATCCACCGCAACCTCGCCGCTAATCCACCGCAACCTCACCGCTAAATGACCGCAACCGCAGTGTTAGGTTATTTCTAGGCAGTACTGTATGTTATATGTTATAATGTATGTTATCCCCTCGCCCGGCGCGAAGCGCTGGCCGAAGGCCGAAGACCTGAGGGCTAGGGTGCTAATATCGACCGGCGTTTAGTCCCTCACACGGGATTTCTAGCATTTCCTGAGTCACATTTAGTTTATTTGTTTACGAAAGGGATCAACGGCCCAACCTCGTCCTCAGGGCCTTCGCGGTGCGAAGGCCCTGAGGACGAGGTTGCGCCTTATATTTAAACACGAAAAGTACGTATGTTTTGTCGCGTTATATGGTGAATGAATTGTGTTCAAAAAGTTCATAACATGCAGTGTTCAAAAGATACAGTATCATCGGCGGGAGATGACAAGTTCGTAAACGCCGTCAAAAGGTAAACCCGTTTTCCCTTTTTTCAAATATATTTTGCAAATATGTCCGAGAATTCAGGCTTTCATTTGATGTATTATCATAAGTTGCTAGAGTTAGTAGTTCAAAATATATCGTCGTCGGAATATCTAATATATTTATCAGAGTTTGTGAATCCAATCCGAGCTTTTTAAAGCTGTTTCCTGTTGGTAATTAGTCCCAGGGCTTCATTAGATATGTAGAACTGGTGTAAATACGAAGCGAAGAGGGCAATTTGTGAAACTTTGAAAACACAAAAAAAGTGAAATTAAACCTTAATTTTACGAGGAACCATGTGATTGCCTGTTGGCTGTTAATCATATAGAGGGCAAAAGTTATTCTTAAATAAGTTAGCTACGCACATCAGCAACATGAGAAAGCCAGCCAAATGTAAAAACCAAGCGTGAAAAACAACTATACAATCCACTGAAAGTAAACGGTACAGTCAATTGTTTAACTCAACAAAGTTAATTGGTTGTACTAAGAGAACACGGGAGCTTGGATTTACCAGTAAACACCAATCAGGTACAAGTTATCTTGCCCAGAATTTAGGAAAAATGCTCTCCTCATTAGCCAATTATATTCGAGTAATTTTGCCCTCTATATGATTAGCCTATTTACTGTACAGTGCTGGTAGTTTAGGGTGCAAAAACATGCAGACTGTGGTAATATGTGCACTGCTGTATAGTGAGTAAGGGAGAGCTCGGAGTAGACAGACAATATATGGATGAGTGTCAAGCTCATATCCTGAGAAAAAAATATTCTGAGTTACAATGATGTATATACTGATTCTATTGATATTTGTTCTATGCGGGTTGAATTTACTACAGCAGTTAACACATTAAAATTACTGATGTATAGTAACTGCCGCATAGGCACTTATATCATTTGAACCAGTAGATCATTGTTACCTCTCCATCTGAGTCTCGATGGCTCAAATGGTTAGAGTCACCACTCACCAGTAATCAGAAGGGAATAATCTTTCTGAGGATATGAGATTGACGATCGTCTACCAGTATGTATTGTATACTGGTCTGTATTCCAGTCTGTATTTACTCCATCCCAACCTCGTTCCCAGGATATTTTGCCTCCACGGTTTAAGGTCGGCGAAAATGGCCCTGGGATCGGCTGGTCACATGACACCCAGAATTTCTGGGTGTTTAGATATGATAATTTTTGTGATCTTTGTTCCGTTGCATTTGTCTACTTTGTTGACCTGAATTATTGAGAAATATTCAATGCTCTTCAGAGTTGTTCATGTCAGCATTCGTCGGAATAAAAGCAGCTAACAAGCTTAATAATCCACCATGCATCCATGGTTATCTTTTACAAAAGGTACTGTATAAAGAAGCATATATCCAATTTAGCGAAACTTATCACTTTTAATTTGCTGTAAAATTCGAAGACAGCATTCAGATTTAGATGAATAAATTATAATCGGCTGAATTAATTGAGTTTTATGACAAGCCAATCGGATTATAGAATGGACCAGCCGATCCCAGGGCCATTTTCCGCCGCCGAGAGCCCATAGTCACGAGTTCTGTATATATGGTGGTAACGCCTGGACAAGACTCTGGGTACATTATAGGTAATATCCGGCATTTCACTCGATCAAACTACACGCTGAAAGGACCCATGGTTTAGGAAAACTTCGAGTGTTGGAACACACACACCCCAAGACCAAACCGGGACCAGTTGCGAAAAATGCAACCCAGCGGCCTTCCGGTAGGAATTGAAGGCCGCTGGGTTGCATTTTTTCGCAACTGGTCCCGGTTTGGTCTTGGGGTGTGTGTGTTCCAACACTCGAAGTTTTCCTTCGCCATGTGTCCTTTCAGCGTGTAGTTTGATCGAGTGAAATGCCGGATATTACCTATAATGTACCCAGAGTCTTGTTCCGGCGTTACCACCATATATACAGAACTCGTGGCTATGGGCTCTCGGCTTCCGTGGCTCGGTGGCCGGGGCGCTGCACTAGCAATCGCAGGGTCGCGGTTCAATTCCTACCGGAAGGCCGCTGGGTTGCATTTTTCGCAACAACAAACAATGGGTCCTTTCACAGTATATATATATATATATATATATATATATATATATATATATATATATATATAAGCAGTAAAAATATTGCTTAATATATGCGATTGCGAAAGGAGAGCGAAATGCTTATTAATGACATTGGAGACATTAGGGAGTTTAGGATTATAATCTAAGACTAAAGGGTAGACTTTCCTTTTTTCCTTAACAACACTGAAGTTATAAGTAGTCAGAACCTTCCCAAGATTCCATCCAACAATAATTGGAATCCTCCTAAAGCTAAGTTTCCTGAAGTTGAACTTTTTTGGCTAATGTAAGAAAGGACATACTTAACATAAACAATGTTAGAACAGTAAAAGATAATTTATCCAAAGAAGAGAGGTCTGCCCTTGGGGATTTAAGGAATAATTCAAAAATAATTAGGGATCAAGATAAAGGTTCTAGATTTGTTGTCTTAGAACGTGAAGATTATGAAAGCAAAATGTACCAGCAGTTAAATAATCCTCTACATTATGATAAGTCTTTACAAGATCCTATAGGTAATCAGCATTTAGATTAAGTAAGAAATTGGTGCACGAAGTGGGTTGCCGTTGATCAGATTACCCCAGAGATAGTTGATTGGATCTCTGACAATAAATGTAAACCAGGAGTTGCCTTTGGAAATGTTAAAACGCATAAAAATGGTAATCCATTACGTCTTATCAACTCCTGTAATGGTACGGCCATAGAAAAGCTTTCGGCGTTTACTGAGTTTCATCTGAAGCCTTTAGCTAAAAAACTTCCCTCTTTTGTAAGGATACCACTCATCTGATTAATAAACTAGAAGATTTGAATAAGAAAGGCCCTATTCCGGACAATACTATATTGGTATCTTGGGACGTGGTGGCCATGTTTCCCAATATTGATAACAATTTGGGAATTTCTTCAGTTAGGAAAGCATTGGAGCTGCGTAGCTGCAATGCTCCTTCGACTGAATGTATTGTCGAAGTGGTTGAAATTTGTCTTAATTCTAACAATAGTCAGTTTTTAGACCATCACTTTATTCAAATTCATGGCACTGCCATGGGGCCCAAAAATGCTTGCAGCTATGCAGATCTTGCAATGGGAGAGATAGATCTCTTAGCCAAAGGAGGGCCTATCAAACCGAATTTTTGGTGGAGATACCGGGATGATATACTCGATATTTGGACCCTTGGTTTGGAAAAGTTACTTGAATTTACAGAGTATATTAATTCCCTTTATCCCACTATCAAGTTCGAGTTAGTCTACTCCACATCTGAACTGCATGTTTTGGATTTGACGTTGCATTTGAAGTATGGTTTCGTCTCCACATATGTATACGCTAAACCCACAGATAGCCATCTTTATTTGCATCCTAGTAGTTCCCACCCTCGTCACGTAAAAAATGCTATTCCATTTGGCGTCGCTTTGAGAATTAATAGAAACTGCTCATCAGAGAAATTTTTGGAGAAACGGCGTTCTGAATATAAACAGTACTTGAAGCACCAACATGATAATTCGGGAGTAGTTAATCAGCAGTTTCAAAAAGCATTGGGAATTAATAGAAAGCAAATTCTTCAAACCAGAACTAAGGAAAAAAGGAAAGTCTACCCTTTAGTCTTAGATTATAATCCTAAACTCCCTAATGTCTCCAATGTCATTAATAAGCATTTCGCTTTCCTTTCGCAATCGCATACATTATATTAAGCAATATTTTTACTGCCAAATCTATTATTCCAGCTTATAGGAGAACCAAAAACCTTAAAGATATTTTAGCGCCCATCCAAACTTAAACCTAGTCCGGTATTAGAAAGTCAACAAGTATCTGCGCCTGCAGGATGTTTTAGATGTAAGGGGAAGTGTGACGTGTGTAAGAATTTTTTAGTGGAATCTGACCGCTTTAAGAGTTTCGCTACTGGGCAAACCTACAGAATTAAGGAAAATTTGAGTTGTACTTCGAGAAATGTGGTATATCTTATTTCGTGCTCCAAATGTAATCTACAATATGTGGGTTCCACTTCCACACAATTTAAGGTTAGATTTCGAAATCATAAGTCTGCCATGAAAACTAAGAAAAAATCATGTGAAACGGCCATCCATTTTAATCAAACACCGCATGACCTTCAGGAATTTAACGTCATATGTATTGAGATGATAAGAGATGACATCGATGTAGATATATAGCAAAATTATAAGTTGTGTAGTTGTGGCTGCCAAGGTTTTAATGCATGTACTGTATGTATGTATTGTATGTATTGTATGTATGTAGAGTATGTATGTGTGTATGTATGTGGAAATGTCAGTAGTTCATTCCTCTAAGTTCTCTGCAGTTTACAAGTTGACAACCCACATTTATATATTTATTTCAAAAAACAAAACACACATTTTTTAATTAACAAAACTATACAGTACAGATACATACCATGATGGGCAGTTTGAATTTTTCTATCCAGTTAGTCTTAGCCTTGAAAATTTATAAAGAGCATGGTTGTAATATTATACTGTATGTTCAATTTTACAATCTACAGTGTACAGTGCAGTGGTAAATATACATGTATTCCAACACTAATCAAACATACAAACCAGTACTGCAAGACTGCATGCATTTGGCATATCAGCAAATAATTTGTCTGTTTGCAAATTGCAAATCATGATACATACCGTAGATGTGTGAAAATATAAAATTTCTTTTGTGTGTAGTTAAGGATATCGCACAATTGTTAATCAGTGAAGCAAACATTTGAGATATATTTGTCAACAAGAAAAGTAAATTCAATATTTCCAAGCATCCACATTAGTTGTTTATGATACAATACTTAGCCAATTATATGCCCTCCCAAATATAAGCATAACAATTTAAAGACTTTTCAAGAAAAAACCCAGGGCCTATTTTGGGGAGTTTACTATGACAAATTACAAATATTACAAATATTACAAATATAACAATACAGTTACACCAAACTACATGCGATTTAGTTAGAAATGGAAATACAACATGAATGTCACTGTCTAGCATTAATGTCACTAAATAACTCAACTTACAATGTTACTGTATGTATTAAGATGCAATTTTAGATCATTAAAAGATGGGCGTTGATCCAAACACTGAATTAATACACAAACAGGACGCTTTCTTGAGGTGTTCAAGTACTGGTAATTTTGAAACCCAATTCAGCAGTATACCAAAGCTATAAACATCTGTTGCAGCACATGGATGATACAACCCGTCATATAATGCACAGGGTCAATGACAATGTGTTGCTACCTTTGTAAAGTTTCCTTTTATTACTTGGAATTTTCTTTACTACACAATTTCTTATACAATTAGCCTTATTTAAAATTTAAATATACTATTTGAGGTTCTAATTGTATAGCAGAACCGTGGATAACCATAATATTATCTGACTTAATGTCACAATGGACAATACCCATTGTGTGTAAATAAAAATATCCATCACAACACTTGCTCAGGCTACCCAACCAATTATTTTGCACAATAGAAATAGGAGCAATACCTTTCAACAATGATTATACTGTTCAGCATTTTGAATCAGTCAGACCACAAAATTCCATAAGTAATTTGGGATTAATATCAAGGCCAACACAAACACAAAGGGAGAACATCTGTTGGAAACTTGAGTCAAAATAGACATCAACATGAATTACACTATATCACCTTCCACGACCAGTAATAATAATATTATCAGGTGGTGTCTGCACACAGGCTACAACAAGTACAGATTCACCAGAAACATGTACCGGTAACCTCGTAAGCTTACAAGCTCCACAACAACCCTTTCCTAGAATGATTCCCTTTTCTTTATCATTCAAGACTGAATTGAGCTGATCTCTTCTTATAGCTTTTACATTTCTTAACTTTTCACATTTTAAGAATTGTAGTTCTGCACTGCATTTTTTCTCTGGACCTCTTCCTTAGCTTATCATTTTCAGATCTCAAATAAACTACAGATGACTTCAGGCTATTAATTGCCTTTTTCCTCTCTCTTCTATTCAATAAAAGTTTCTCCTTCTTTAGTTGTTGTCTTTTCTTTCTATTCTTTTAGTGCTTTCTTTTTTTCCAGATTCATATGTATTCTATGTTTGGAAAAATATCAGTAATCATATTTCTAATCTGTACAGTTCTGTTCCTACACAACATCTTCGCACCCACACATCGTGTTTAGGACAGAGTTCCAGAACATGAAAATGTTCTGCTCACAGCCCTGCAGGTTCCCAAAGAGTGTGCAGCCCATGTATATCATAGTACAGACCGTAGAAATGTGATTAAATAGTATATTTTCTAAATCAAACATATAACATTGATAGATTTTTTATATACAAGTGTAAAGCTAATTAAGAAACATTATTTTGCTTCAAGGGCAGCATAAGTCATAACCAGATAATTGTATATGTTGTGCAGTTCTACAAACTCTTAAAACCTAAAAGTGATCTTATCATCTTACACTCTGGGGAAAAAGGGCCATCTAATCATGTTACAATTTTTCTCCCCCCACCAAATTATAATGATAATAGGATAATACATTTCCCTGTCCATTGAATTTCTATCCAATAAGCTGAAATAAACTACCAATGTGTAACATGTCCATAATATTTGCCAGTTCAGGCATTTAGAAACTGTCCGTCTATTTATTTATTAATCCTAAGCTTCCTATAACTTGTTGAATAACTTTCTCGATAGAACTGTCAAAGATTCAATGATAAAAGATCTTTAAATCGCTAACTAGCTTAAATAGGAGAAGATTAAACATACACATTCAAAATTACCAAGGTTAAATATATTGGAATGTATTAAAAATATGGCAATTTTAAGACTTACATGCACAGATGAAGCCACGTTGGCGACAGCCGATACACCTACTCGGGAGTCACTAGCTTGGTTGGGAGAACTATCGGCAGACGATGGCGATTATCATTGTGACTGGACATAACGCCTGGGCCTCGGCTAGTGTTTGGTACATGACAAACATGTACACCATAACACCATCTTCTTCATTCTCGCCGTCACTCGCACACTACAAATATAACAAACAGAGAAACTGGAATTTAATACTACAAGGCTCGTATTCGTTTTGTAGCTTATATACGCAACAATTTGAATAAGCTTAGTAGCGTAATCGACAGTCGAGTGATCAGGTCGACACGGAGAGATCAGCCATGTTGAAAATTCTTCCACAGCGGACAATCCAACTACGAGGCGTTTCTTGAACGTATTTCCTGAGAAAAGTAACATCTTATAACACTAAATATTAAGTGAACAAAATACTGTATCCAACGCGAGTTTAGCGTTATATTTTATCAGATTTTCCTTCTTCGAATGCAAATATAAATCCCAACGGTCACTTGTAGAATAGGCGCCAAATTCGCAAATAGTTTCTACGCATGCTCTGAACCTCTGAATGAATATATCGCGGGCGCATACATTCTCGTTCCCAGGCGCCGGGTTTTCGAATACAACATTATTTTGTTAGTCTAGTATGATAGAAATTGTTAAAAAGTTACAATGTATAAAATTTGCGAAAACGAAAATTTTAACGTGAATTCTTACAGTACCTTCTCTTTAATTACGTCGCTAAGAAATCCCTTTTTTGGAGGAAAAAAGTGTCTCATTTCTGCGTCAACTTCGTACAAGGCTGTCATGGCCTCGCCATTTAATTCTTCACTTTCTACATATACAAATATAAAAAATCACATTTATTACACAATATTGATCAAAAAGATAGAACTGCAATATATAGTGTCATTCCAGTAAAAATATCTAATATCGCGAAACTTACCGATACGTTCCACGACCTTCTGGGATATCATGGGACAGCAACCAATCTTTTACTTCTGAACATAAAAATGTTGTCTGGAAGCATCCATATTGATGTAGCACGATGTAGCTGGTTAAGTCTAACTCGCATAACGGTTCAAATGTATGATGTATCTACTAACCAGAATGGCCCATATTTATACTATTGTCTTACTGGCCAAGCATGCCACTTGAAAGATAGATGATATTCTCGACCAACAAAAACTATCGACAATATAATATCAATTATTTCACGCACGTCGCTTTAACACGCGCGAGCCGATTACACAGGGAGAACTATTTGGCAAGAGAGTCGATTTGAGACACGGTCGAGTCGACTTGAAACGCGGTCGAGTCGACTTGAAACGCGCGAGTCGATTTGACGCGCCCTAGTCGATTTGACAGCCGGGAGTCGATTTAACACACACGGGTCGATTTGGCACGTGCGAGTCGATTCGACAAGTGCGAGTCGATTTGACTCGCGCGAGTCGATTTGACACGCGTTAGTCGATTTGACAATTGACATGAGTCGATTTGAAACTCGGGGGTCGATATGACACGCGGGCGTCGATTTGAAGAACGGGAGCTAAATTGGCACGCGGGAGTCGATTTGACAGCGGAGACGATTTGCCACTGGGAGTCGATTTGACAAGTGGGTCGATTTGACATGTGTAAGAGCCGATACGGAAAAAGAGAGCCAGAATGTATTCATTGGGGGCTGATATGGACATCATAAGTAGCGCTGCAAGTGGAGCCGTAACAGCCCCGGGAATGAGAGTCGTTTTGATCTGTGGGGCTGAATTGGAAAACGGTGGGGCTGAATCGAAAAATGGCAGGGCTGTTTTGGAAACGGGTAGGGCCAAATTGGCTTTTTAGTGTACCTAAAATGGCCCTGTTAGTGTCGATCTAGCTCTCGAATCCCAAAATGGCTTTCACGTAGGGCCAAAACAGCTTCGGCTCCAACAGGGCTAAAACGAAATTTGGGGTCGTTTCAACCCTTTTTCATTTACAGTGCAAGTAAAAGGTAAAAGGACTATTATAATTATGTACATTGTGATTGTCACCGACTCACCGGTCTGTGTTGAGCAATTAATTTGCCTTTTCAGCATTTTTTTTTGGTTAGGGTTAGCAATTTGGTTAGGATTAGGGTTAGGTTTAGGATTTTGGTGATATTTACCCGCATTTCGTTGAATTCTATGAGACTATAGTGTCGTGCGGTTACCGTACGAATAGCCAATACCTGCAGTTCAGTGCTTCACTTTATCGTTTAACTTTTTGACTTGACTCGCTAATTTTAATGCAATTTAAATCATTGTACACTGTATTGTGTATTTGCTCCAAGCTCCGAAATCTAATAGACACATTTTGAAATACTTAACAGAGAGATTTGGGAAAATTTGAAGGTGTGTAATGTTTTGAATTTTCAAAAAATATATGTATAATATTTTGACAGTTGGAATTAAATCCATGCGGTGTAAAATCAGGCTTGGACTGGCCATCTTGTGCCAGAACAATGCCACTTTGTGGCAGCACAATGCTGGCCATTGTTCTGGCACAAGATGGCACAATGGCCAGTCCTAGCCTGTTTTTTATAATACTGCTGAATAGTAAGTGGTAGTACAAATTTTGGAATTGCATGTAGAGTATGTTTATTATTTGATTAAAATTATAAATACTATATGCTTGATAATTAGCCTATATATATATACAGTAGTTTAGGGTGAAAAAATATTCATACTATTGCTGTATTTATATAACCTGGGCCTGGCCTACAATTTTGTAGCAATAAACAAGAATTACTATGTATACTTGTCAGTGTTAATACTTAATATATACACTGCTTTAGTGAGTAAGGGAGAGCTCGGGGGAAGGGGGGGGGGGGGGGGGGGGGTCAGAGCTCATATCCTCAGAAAAATTAATCTGTGTCCCGGACAGGGATAACTTTCTGATTTCCAGTGAGATGCTCTGACCATTGAGCTACCAAGGACTAATATGGTGAGTGAACGTTACATTGATGTACTGATTCTATTGATATAACAGCAGTGTATATATTAACACACCCAATCATCAGTCATTACTGAAATATATAGTAACTGCTGTGCATAGGCAGTGCATATATCATTAGAACCAGTGCATCATTGTAACCTCTCTCCATCTGAATCTCGATGGCTCAATGGTTAGAGGCCGTCACTGGCAATAAGAAGGTTATACTTTTTTCAACCAGGAATATTATGTTTCTGACGATATCATCTTGACGTCCATGTTTTGTATACTGGTATGTATTCCATATATAATCTGTGTTTACAGTACTCCATCCATTATGGAACATGTTAGACCTATAGTACACTTAGCTGGCCTAGTGGGTCACAACTTATTCTGTCAATGTAAAATACAGCTTATTATTATTAGTTCACATTGGGTATGTTGACAGCTACTATGTGTGTTAGCTAGATCATTGTCGACAAGCAGACTAGGCATGGCGTTCTGTATATAGGTTATAATATATATGTGCACGGTGATATAATTTAGATACTATACTACACAATGCCATAGATATACTTTGTTACATGACAGGTATGGTATCTGAAATCTGCATTAGGCATTATTATTATTAGTATTATTGTTAATGCATTATTATTATTAGTATTAATAATAATAATAATAATACAATAATATTTATACAGGATAGCCCCTCAATGCTAACACTGGTATCAACACATATTCACAAATGTACAGTACAATGTTACAAAAACTAATTTTAACTCAAACGTTGTATATCCTTCACATATTGTCAATTAAGACAATAGGTAATGGTGCTATTACATGTATGAACAGATTAATTGAAACATGGAAAATAGCTCTTTACTGGTAGATATATGATGTTAAAATGCCATGGAATTTCCTAACTAGCATTACACAATGTAACTTGCTTCTAATACAAGAGGTACAAAACTTGGGATATCTATTAACAAATCAGTTTCATGTCCCGACTTAGGAAAGATCAGTTTCCCTGTCATGCATAGAGACCTCTAATTATGACCATCAATATTTAGTTATCCATATTCCTTCCAGCTCCACATAACAGCAGTCCAATGTGGTAGAATTATCAACTTACTGTATATAATCTATCCAGAACAACAATTGGAGTAGAATCCCTAATACGTCTTAGTAAATCTAATTTGAATGTACCCCTATACATTTGCACTATATGTATGCCATCCGTAGACATTTGAACGAATTTGATTTTTTAAAGGACACTGATTGTATGATAGAGATGCACTTTCTTCCTTCAACAGCCTTTGGTGTCTATGTACAAAATACTGCATTGATTATTTCGTGAGTCATCAATATTGTGATAAAAGTAATTTATTTCTTAGTGATTGATGGTAGAAACAGCAGTAGACCCCCCACTATTTTGTTGTTGCACTCAAAAATTAAAAAGTTTAATTGGGCTGCATGTATTTATTTTGATGTCCCATGAAACAATTAAATTCAGACAATACTCTGAGAGATATTGTCCACTTAAAATTTATTTACTGTAGTTTGGCAAATGAAGTGGCTATTTTATTATCTAATTCAAGTCATTTAGAACTAAAAGAAGTACTGTACTGTAAGATTCAAACAGCAATTGGGCGAGGGGTTGTTGCTTAAAAGGTATTTATAGTTCTACAACATAAGACTACCTTACGGTGGCTGCTACACTCGACAGGACTGTTAGGGTGAACTTTGGATGGGTTACTTGTACGTGTTAAACTTGCCAGGCCATTGCCAGCTGAACGGAACAGACCTGATGTTATCGAGAAACGATACGATTATGGCAATTGGTTCATGACCTCTGAATGTGGTTATTACATTTGGACCTCAAGAAGTTACGCGGAAGAGCTAGAATTGGGGAAAGAGCGTATCGACAAGTATGCGGTCAGCGTGGACGAAACGTTACCATTGTGATGGCTGTCTCTCCTACAAATGGTGATTATGGTCTAGTTTATTATTCAGCACGTGTGCGCGGAATGAACGGACCGCGTTTTAATGTTTTGTTGGCTGAAACTCGTGAAAACATCGACCCAAAAGACGAGGTAGTTTTTGTATACGATAACGCGCCAGCCCATAGAAATGCTTCCATTCCAGGGGAAAATACAGAACTTAAGCCAGTGCCACCTTATAGCCCATTTTTGAACATTGTATAGAACAAGCAATCAGTACGCTTAAAGCAGCGATAAAAGCGGATCTTTTCCGTCCAGCAGAACAGGCAAGTCCGATTCTGAACAATCGAGGAGAAGCAAGAAGACAAGGTATACCTCGGCGAATATTTGTTATATATGTTATAATGTATGTTATATGTATATATGTATATATATATATGTATATATTTATATGTATTATATGTATATGTACACAGTAATTTTAGTAGAGCCATTTTGGCCCCAAAAATGGGGCCAAAATTGTGACCCTGAGGTGGCCCCCATTAATAGGGCCGTTTTGGCCCCCTTGCACTAGGGCCAATTTTGGCCCGTATTTTAGGGCTGTTTTGGTCCTTTTTGTAGGGCTGTTTTGACCCAATATGGCACCATTTTTATAGGGCTGTTTTGGCCCCCTTGCACTAGGGCCAATTTTGGCCCTTATTTTAGGGCTGTTTTGGTCCTTTTTGTAGGGCTATTTTGACGCAAGATGGCACCATTTTTATAGGGCTGTTTTGGCCCCCTTGCACTAGGGCCAATTTTGGCCCTTATTTTGGGGCTGTTTTGGTCCTTTTTGTTGGGCTATTTTGACCCAACATGGCACCATTTTTATAGGGCTGTTTTGGCCCCCTTGCACTAGAGCCAATTGTGGCTCTTATTTTGGGCTGTTTTGGCACCCATAAAATAGCATTATATTGTACCCTTTTTGGAATAGTTTTAGTCATCAGGATCTGTTTTACAGGGCCATCTTAAAAACTAAAAACAGTGATAATTTATACTGGAGGACATGCTATGACCCACAAAATGTATCATTAGAAAGCGTTTTCGTTTACCTGAGCCTCCCAAAAAAACTGATCCTTGTACAATAATTAGCAGAACGAGTAACAAATATATTGTATTTCAAATCACAACAACTGTATTACATAAAAACTAATGTAGAGGAAAAAAAGATGGCCTCCCACTACTTTACAGTCCTGAAAAAACAGGATTTTTCTTGCACAACATTTAACCTATTTTATATACAACTATACAAGTAATTCATATATTTATTACTGTATATACATGACAAAATGATCGCATTCTAATTGGTGGAGAGGAGTGCAATTATTTTGTTAATTGCACTGCAATTAATGAAAAGAGATAAGACACTGGGAACAAGTTTGAGAATAAAATTCAAAATGGTGGTTATTATATAGTGGAACGTTTTCCAGTTGCCACTACTTGTCATACACAAATATAACTCAAGTCACAAAACATGGTGATTTTTAAGTCATGTCATGTACATAATAAACAAGTAAGCATATGATTTTGCTCGTGAAATTAAGAATTTATACTATGCATGATATTTGAAAAGTATGCCAAATAGCATTGCCTATCGGCTCATGCAATTTTGGCACAATTTTCAAATATCTACATGTACTTGTAGAGTAAATCCTTAATTGCACTTGCTATCACGATTACCTAAATTAATAATAACATAACTAATGCATCGTTATTTTTTAAAAAGAATCCAACTACTTTACATTTGTAAGTACACCAATAATGGTCTTGACTGAAACAGGACATTTTTCTGGCACAATTCCCATTAACACCATGTCCAGAAAACAGTAAATGTTTTTACCTATTTTGTGTTCCACATTATAAGGTTGATACACTGCTAGCAACATTTTTTGCTAGCAACAGGATTTGTTCTTTAACCACATTGTCCAATGACTGCTCATTCTGTAATTAAAAGCCATATATTCAGTTAGATATCAGTCTTATACAAGAAAAGGTAACAAACAGAACCTGGAAAGAAGCATTTATAGGTGCTGGTCATTTTAAAAATGCACAACATTGGTAGTGACAGCCTCGGTCTCTACCAATACTGTGTGTTTTGAATAACTTGCCTCCTGTAATTAATCCCCTAGTAGTGATCTCCCTGAGAACTCCTAGGGATATTAAATTAGTGCTACATATTGTTACAGTACCGGTAATACTAGTGATTAAGAACTCAATGGGAACCTTGTCATTATGTATCTTAGGTGGCAGTATACATATATAAAGTAAATGGTTTGAACCTAGGAGTATCATAAGATGTGTGAAGTTGATCGTCCAGGTTGTTGTAGTCTTGAGAAAGACTGTTGTTGGTGACTGACGTTTCGACGGCCTCAGCGGCGGTCATCTTCATATTCACACACATATACAAACATACTGTATACTATATCCATGGTTGAATTAACAGAGTGCTATATGCATATAGCACATTGGTTAGGTGCAATATGAAATCTCTCTCTAAATTACAGTGGGAAATTGCATATCATTTCCCCAAACTAATTAACCAAACACTGTGTAATAAATTGAACTGCACGACCGGCAAAATACACAAGCGCACTAACCAACTGAACTATGGTAGCTTGGCAACATATTCATTATATACAATGGTGGAAATGCCAATGAAGTGAATGGGTTTATTACCGAGAATATTTGGCATTTATTCCCAATGAATAGTGTATTGAAAGGAAAATTGTGAGTGTGAATATAAATTAATTTTATAAATAGATACATAGAGTAAATATTTATTCAGGATAAAACACTTCAGAATTTACAATATTCTGTTGCAACTAATTATTCAGGATAAAACGCTTCAGAATTTACAATATTCTGTTGTCAATGTCTATCAATATTCGAAGTGGAAAATAATATGCTGTAATTACTGATTACAGTATACAGTATTATTAGTATAAATATAATATAAATTTTGATTATATTAATATAATAGAAATTTTATAATATTAATATAATAGAAATTTTGATGTGTTTGATTCCAGACAGAAGCCCGAGAAGGTCTTATAGTTACAGGGTTCCAGTCTTAATCCAATTAATGGAGTGTAAATGCCAAATATTATCAGTAAAATATCCATTCACTTCATCGGCATAGCACCATCATATAATACTGAACTTGTTGGCAAGTTCCTGTCAAGGGCCTCCATAGTTTAGTCAGTTGGGGCACTGACCAGTTCATAATTTCTCAGTGTTGCGGCTTTGATTTCCAGCCAGAAGGCCTTGAAGTTGGATTTTTCACAACTCATCTTAGTTCAGTGTCAACACTTTCATAATCAAGTGCCAACCAGTCAAGATCATATAAACAGTAATGGTGCACTTTCCTTCAGGGTTTTAACTGACTCATAAGATCTTTGTCAGCAAAAAAGCTGTTTTACTTGTAAAGGTCTTATGAGCACCTGACGAAAGCGGATCAATATAAATGTTTCATTCTGTTCTTCATTAAAATACCAACAGCGACTCACTCGACGAAATATACAATGGCGCCCACTGGTGCATGAAATACAGAATGAAGTATTATTAAACACTATAAGAGAGCATTAGATTATCGCCAAAGTCGTGAACAATTTGTATACAACTCACCAGTGATAGCAATGACGCGTCCAAAATACGCTTTCCAGCCACCTTTAGGCGGTTTTGACACCAGGTTTGCCAAACAACAGTCAGTCAACACAATGCCTTCTTTCTTCGTATTAACGAGAAATATACTCTTTATATCCCGAACGAAATCTTCAGTGAGCATAGTCGTCTCGTTGATATAAATCCAGTAGATAAACACGTATTCATCTTGCTTCTAGATATGTTTCATACGTCAAATAAAGTTTTAAAGTTGTATATAAAAGCTTCTCTTCGAAGATTAGATGTCAACGTCCCTTGCGAGTTGCGAAGAATACGAAATATGCGCCATAACATCACGTGTCACTCCGATCACGTGCTATGTTAGGGAATAAGTACCGGTGGTATTTTGATACCATTTTCCAAAATGAGAGAGGATTTCAGTATATTATAATGGTAGTTTATTTCATTATTGAACGTGATTGTGTGGTTATCAAAAAATGCCAAACTACAATATGCATGCCCTACGTTGGAAGTGAAATTTAATCAAATTCAATAATTTTCGTGCATTACGTATGTCGGGTAGGACGATTTACCCGGTCCATTCGGCATATTTGTTCCCAGACCCCTTTAGTCACGGCCACATATAGCCAACATGGCGGATTCCTGGATGATATTGATATGAGCAGATATCAGATACAAATATCTAATAGACCAGTATTTACTTAAAGCAGATATCAGATACAAATATCTAATAGACCAGTTAATAGACCAGTATTTATTTATTTATTTTATTTACAAGATTTGCCAGACGATAAACACATACAAGACGAAAAAGCTATAGTGATTGACAAATAAATTGACAAATAAATATACAGCCGGAGATTTGACCCCTGACCCCAAACAGTCCATGTTCGAAAAATCCAAAATGTCTTTCCGGCACACTGCAGTACTGTATGAGATACTTTGTTCTACTATCTTGATACTATGTTCTGTTTTGGCCCCAATAGGGGCCAAAACAGCTTGGCCCTAATAGGGGCCAAAACAGCCCATGTTTCAAAAATCCAAAATGGCTCCAAAAGTAGGGGGCCGATATGGCCCTTGAGGTACCGAAACAGCCCTTGAGATTTGTTTTGGCCCCTGCTTGGATCTGTTTCAAAAAGCCAAAATGTCTTGCCAGCACGCTGCAGTAATGTGCGACATAAGGTGTACAGCAAAGAACTGCGCGCCTTGTTAGTAAAACCCAGCTTGTTCTGTTTTGGCCCTAATAGGGTCCAAAACGCTTCCTACTTGGCCAAAACAGCCCTTAAAATAGGGGCTGATGTAGCTCCTGAGGTACTGAAACAGCCCTTGCGTTCTGTTTTGGCTCCTGCTTGGGGCTAAAATGGCCCATGTTTGTAAAAGCCAAAATGGCTCCTAGGGGCCAAATTGGCTCTCTTAAAATTACTGTGTATATAATATGTATATGTATATATATATATATATATGGTAATATTTGGCATTTCACTCGATCAAACTACATGTTGAAAGGATTTATGGTGAAGGAAAATTTCGAGTGTTGGAATACATACATTTTAAGACCAAACCGGGACCAGTTGCGAAAAATGCAACTTAGCGGCCTTCCGGTAGGAATTGAACCAGCGACCCTGCGATTACTAGTGCAGTGCTCTGACCACTGAGCTACGGAAGCCGTTGCCGAGAGCCTAGTCACGAGTTCTGTATATATGGTGGTAATGCCGGGATAAGATTCTGGGTATATTATAGGTAATATTTGGCATTTCACTCGATCAAACTACATGTTGAAAGGATTTGTGGTGAAGGAAAATTTCGAGTGTTGGAATACATACATTTTAAGACCAAACCGGGACCAGTTGCGAAAAATGCAACTTAGCGGCCTTCCGGTAGGAATTGAACCCGCGACTCTGCGATTGCTAGTGCAATATATATATATATATATATATATATATATATATATATATATACGAAAGTATACAATGTGCCCTACCGGCTATCACCATATGGCTTTATGGTAACTGTGGACTTGGGACCCACTATGTACGGCTACACATTGTTGGATTGCATTGTGGAGTCACCAGAGTGCTCAAACTGCGAGCAGTGAGCAATGCATAATGCTAACAGTAAACGTCTCATTGAGAGAGACTCTCCGCCCAATCCATGAGAGTGCTCAAACCACATGAGCGGTGAGCGTAATATATACGAAAGTATACAATGTGCCCTACCGGCTATCACCATATGGCTTTATGGTAACTGTGGACTTGGGACCCACTATGTACGGCTACACATTGTTGGATTGCATTGTTGGATTGCATTATATATATATATATATATATATATATATATATAAGCAGTAAAAATATTGCTTAATATATGCGATTGCGAAAGGAGAGCGAAATGCTTATTAATGACATTGGAGACATTAGGGAGTTTAGGATTATAATCTAAGACTAAAGGGTAGACTTTCCTTTTTTCCTTAACAACACTGAAGTTATAAGTAGTCAGAACCTTCCCAAGATTCCATCCAACAATAATTGGAATCCTCCTAAAGCTAAGTTTCCTGAAGTTGAACTTTTTTTGGCTAATGTAAGAAAGGACATACTTAACATAAACAATGTTAGAACAGTAAAAGATAATTTATCCAAAGAAGAGAGGTCTGCCCTTGGGGATTTAAGGAATAATTCAAAAATAATTAGGGATCAAGATAAAGGTTCTAGATTTGTTGTCTTAGAACGTGAAGATTATGAAAGCAAAATGTACCAGCAGTTAAATAATCCTCTACATTATGATAAGTCTTTACAAGATCCTATAGGTAATCAGCATTTAGATTAAGTAAGAAATTGGTGCACGAAGTGGGTTGCCGTTGATCAGATTACCCCAGAGATAGTGGATTGGATCTCTGACAATAAATGTAAACCAGGAGTTGCCTTTGGAAATGTTAAAACGCATAAAAATGGTAATCCATTACGTCTTATCACCTCCTGTAATGGTACGGCCATAGAAAAGCTTTCGGCGTTTACTGAGTTTCATCTGAAGCCTTTAGCCAAAAAACTTCCCTCTTTTGTAAGGATACCACTCATCTGATTAATAAACTAGAATATTTGAATAAGAAAGGCCCTATTCCGGACAATACTATATTGGTATCTTGGGACGTGGTGGCCATGTTTCCCAATATTGATAACAATTTGGGAATTTCTTCAGTTAGGAAAGCATTGGAGCTGCGTAGCTGCAATGCTCCTTCGACTGAATGTATTGTCGAAGTGGTTGAAATTTGTCTTAATTCTAACAATAGTCAGTTTTTAGACCATCACTTTATTCAAATTCATGGCACTGCCATGGGGCCCAAAAATGCTTGCAGCTATGCAGATCTTGCAATGGGAGAGATAGATCTCTTAGCCAAAGGAGGGCCTATCAAACCGAATTTTTGGTGGAGATACCGGGATGATATACTCGATATTTGGACCCTTGGTTTGGAAAAGTTACTTGAATTTACAGAGTATATTAATTCCCTTTATCCCACTATCAAGTTCGAGTTAGTCTACTCCACATCTGAACTGCATGTTTTGGATTTGACGTTGCATTTGAAGTATGGTTTCGTCTCCACATATGTATACGCTAAACCCACAGATAGCCATCTTTATTTGCATCCTAGTAGTTCCCACCCTCGTCACGTAAAAAATGCTATTCCATTTGGCGTCGCTTTGAGAATTAATAGAAACTGCTCATCAGAGAAATTTTTGGAGAAACGGCGTTCTGGAGTAGTTAATCAGCAGTTTCAAAAAGCATTGGGAATTAATAGAAAGCAAATTCTTCAAACCAGAACTAAGGAAAAAAGGAAAGTCTACCCTTTAGTCTTAGATTATAATCCTAAACTCCCTAATGTCTCCAATGTCATTAATAAGCATTTCGCTCTCCTTTCGCAATCGCATACATTATATTAAGCAATATTTTTACTGCCAAATCTATTATTCCAGCTTATAGGAGAACCAAAAACCTTAAAGATATTTTAGCGCCATCCAAACTTAAACCTAGTCCGGTATTAGAAAGTCAACAAGTATCTGCGCCTGCAGGATGTTTTAGATGTAAGGGGAAGTGTGACGTGTGTAAGAATTTTTTAGTGGAATCTGACCGCTTTAAGAGTTTCGCTACTGGGCAAACCTACAGAATTAAGGAAAATTTGAGTTGTACTTCGAGAAATGTGGTATATCTTATTTCGTGCTCCAAATGTAATCTACAATATGTGGGTTCCACTTCCACACAATTTTAGGTTAGATTTCGAAATCATAAGTCTGCCATGAAAACTAAGAAAAAATCATGTGAAACGGCCATCCATTTTAATCAAACACCGCATGACCTTCAGGAATTTAACGTCATATGTATTGAGATGATAAGAGATGACATCGATGTAGATAATAAATTGTTAGCGAGGGAAGCCTATTGGGCTGCTCAATTACGGACACTTAATCCTGATGGTCTTAACAAAAGGCAAGAATTCAGATCACAACACCGAATTCAATACGCCTCTTAGGAATTCTTATTATCACAATATCATTTACCATATTTAAATTTTTTAGTTTATGTTAATTAGTTTAATAATTTCTATATAAGGAACCATCTTAGTTTATATTTTGTATCTTTAACTGAAGAAGACCGAATGGTCGAAACGTCTTAATAAATTTTATATGGAACAATGCGAAGTTGCCTGACTCTTCTATACCTCATCATATTCGTGCTACAAAATAATGTCAAGAGCAGACTGGTGAATCCTTTTGGATCCTTTGATTGGAAGCCTTCGTTTGATAAAACCAAATCTATATTCATGCTATATATATATATATATATAATATATAGTTTGATCGAGTGAAATGCCAAATATTACCTATAATATACCCAGAATCTTATCCCGGCATTACCACCATATATACAGAACTCGTGACTAGGCTCTCGGCAACGGCTTCCGTAGCTCAGTGGTCAGAGCACTGCACTAGCATCGCAGGGTCGCGGGTTCGATTCCCAGCCGGAAGGCTTTAAAGTTGCATTTTTTGCAACTGGTCCCGGTTTGGTCTTAAAATGTATGTATTCCAACACTCGAAATTTTCCTTCACCATAAATCCTTTCAACATGTAGTTTGATCGAGTGAAATGCCAAATATTACCTATATATATATATATATATATATATATATATATATATATATATTATATATATATATATATATATATATATAAATATATATATATATATATATATATATATATATATATATATATATATATATATATATATATATATATATATATATATATATATATATAATATATATATATTAACAAATCATGTGTTTTGGATCTGATAAAACACTGCTGCGAGTGTTTTAAACAGCTTCAAAAACGACCACTATTTGGTAAGTTCGTTGTCGTAGTATTTTTGAAAAATATAATTGTCTAAGCCGAGAAAATCAAAGCTAATTTTATGTAAATTTGGATGATGATCACATTTAAAGCAAGGACATGGTACTGATTTCCTTTGTATTTTTCATGAATAATTAATGATTTATATATATATATATATATATATATATATATATATATATATATATATATATATATATATATATATATATATACATATATATATATATATATATACATGTATATATATTTGAGGTCGATATATATAAATATATATATATATATATATATATATATATATATATATATATATATATATATATATATATATATATATATATATATATATATATATATATATATATATATATATATATAAATGTAGAAATCTTGAACGCAAAAGAGTGCTCAATACTTACGTAGAGCTAAATAAGTATAGTGAACAAGAGAGACACAATATGGTAGCGACTTAAAGTTTCATGTTTATTCAACAATCATCAGGCTACAAAGCTTTGTATATATATATATATATACATATTATGAAATTTGAAATCGTTCCGATATCCCAGGTCCTTTACTATACTCAACCGCGTCTCAAGGAGAACATCTACAACTTCAATTACCAGCTGATGTCATCTGTGTCGAATTGTACAACGTTTCAACGCCAAGAAACGAACTTATCACAACTTTGATATCAAGTTTCACAATCAACTTCACACCCTACTAGACCCAGCTTATGTCGTTGGTGTCGCTTCATACACTATTTCAACGAACATATAGACGATCGTAAATTTCATACAACGACCCACAATCAACTTCACACCTACCAGACCCAGATGATGTTGTCGGTGTCGATTCAACACTGTTTCGACGACCATCGTCGAACTTATCACAAATTTCATACGATGTTTCACAACGAGAGTCGCGTTCTATCGAGTGCAGCTGATGTTGTCGCTCCATACACTGTCTCAACGAATGTAGGTCACGCTCTATCAAACCCCGCTGATGTGTCGGTGTCGCTTCATACACTGTTTCAACAAACTTCGCCGTTTCACACAAATTTCAAACGATCGTTCCAAGGAAAATATTGGACTTTGAGTCAAAGTTTAATGACACTTCCGTCAAATGTTCTCAACTCTTCTCAACTCTTCTCAACTCAAATGTTCTCAAATGTTCTCAACTGCTCAATTTTAACAAGTCGTTTTAATCCTGTGCGGTGTTTAATATACATTCAACATTTATTGTTTTGTTTTTCTATTCAGATGGTTGTATGACAACAAAATATCTGTCATTCCTGAGAAACTGTTCAAGAATACACCAAACCTGAAATTGGTGTAAGTAAATGATAATTTGTTAAATATATTCTTAAATATACAACTACGTACTATACCTATTTCCGTTACGAGATGTCATGTGCAACATCAATAGTGACGGGAAAGCCACAAATTTTGCAAAATAAACAACACTGTTCAACAACATTGATTTTTCGTACAGTACAGAACTACACAAGGAATTATATTGGTTGATATTAGGAGATCAATGTGTTCTGACGGCATGAACAACAGTACAATATTGACAACAGGACTGCTGATAATCTTATGTTAGTAGGTATGGTATCCTTAGAACAATTAGTCAGCATTTTTTCTAGTGGCTCTTACCCCTGGTTTTTAGTTACCATTTTTAGTTACCATTTTTAGTTACCATTTTTTTAGTTACCATTTTTTCTAGTGGCTCTTACCCCTGGTTGTCCGTGAGACCCTGTGTGCGCGCATGTTAACCGGAAAAGACGTCATGAAGTATCGATTTGTTTTTATTGGTTGGAAACAAGATATTAAACAGGTTTTATGTAAACAGGAAAAACGTAACAAACGAAATGTGTTTTGACTTAGCATTGGTTTAGAACAAGTAGATCACTTGAAGAGGAACACGTATTTGAGAGAATGTTAGCTCTGGTTATTTTTGTAATTGTACTTCTTTGGAACAGGTGGAAGAAACGTAATCATGGAACATCTGTTTAAAGTGCATATACGAGAATTTTCAATTTTTATCTAAAAATCTGCCGTATCGAGACGATTCTAACGATATATAACATATCTTAAAGGGATAAAAACTTCTCGAGATATCTTGTTACAAACATGAGTTTTTCAAAACATGGCCGGGAGAAAAGATTCTGAGTAAGAATAACGCTGATGACGTCAAATCGGGAACGAGCTGTAAGACGACTACAGTTGTTTACTTGGTTTTACCGATCCAAGTAAACAACTGTACTCAACTCCGCAGAGGCTTCCAATGCAGTAGAGGGGGGTTATATGGATTCAAATAAGGAGAGGTCAAGCTGTATATGCTCTAAACACTTCAATCCGCACGATTATGTTAGAAAACTTGGTTTGCCAGGACCAACGAAGGCCTACATTCCGTGGCTAAAGAGAGATGAAATTGTAATAACCAGCTGCTGTAAATATCCGTATTTATCGCAGATAATCGTGAAGAACTTTCATGGTTTTCATTTCATTTCATTGACTTTATTTACCGAGGGTAACACATGACAGTAAGCGCGAGCTACTGATAAATTAGTGGCCCTCATAAATTATATATGATTACAACTTTGTATAAGATAATTAATTAAATACAATATTAAACTAAGAATACATCTATTAAAAAGTTATTAAAAGGTCATTTAGATAGTCATTAAAAAGGTTCATAGTAAAATATCATAAAAGTTTATAATTGCATAGTCGTCTTTTGTTCCTGCAACAGTTGCGCATATAACATATGTTTAAACTTCGTGACTGACTTTTGGCTGCGGAGTGGGATGTCTAAAGCATTCCATTCTTTGGCAGTCCTTACAACAAAGGTGCGACCTCCTTTTGTTTCCCGCTTATACTTTGCACATACCAAATTAAGACTACAGTGGCGGGTGGATCTATTATGAAGATCACAGTTTCTTACTAACGAGGAACATAAATATTCTGGAACATAATATTTACTGTTTATCCTCTTATAAATTAGTGTGTTGCGCTTTATAATACTTTCTTTATAAAAAGGCAACCAACTTATTAAACTTAACATATTAAAAATATTAATTGAGGGCATCTTCTTATCCACCCCAAGGATAATCCTAGCAGCTCTTTTCTGGAGTTTAAGAATTCTCAATGTACAGTTTCGGGTACAATTATCCAACACCGTGCTTCCATGCATAATTGTAGGTTTAACTACACTGGTATAGTACATCTCTCGTTGACTTTGCTTTAGGTGTGGACTAATATGCTTTAGCAGTCCTAGGCGCTTGGCAATCTTTTTGAGAGTTCCTCAACATATGATTCATAGCTCATCTCCGAATCTAATGTCACGCCTAATAACTTGAGACGTGACATCACTAATTGTTACACTGTCAATCTTAAGGTTCAAACAATGACTAGCATTAAAGCCTAAATTAGCCGATATACGTTTACCCACCACTACCATTGACTTCGTCTTCTTAGTGTTTATGAGCATTTTATTCTGTGCTGAGCATTTCTTTAGAACACCAAGGTCGCCATTCAAACTGTCAGTCAAGGAGGAAATTTCAGCAAAATGCACATTTGCAGACAGAGTGGTGTCATCAGCAAAACTATCAACAGAAGAACGCTCTATATGAAGTGGTAGGTCATTCACAAATGCCAAAAATAGTATAGGACCGGGTACCGATCCTTGAGGCACACCTTGTTTTACTGCGAGACGCTCCGATAGATTTCCCTCGAGAGCAACAAACTAGAAACGATCCGTGAGGTATTACGTAAACCAAGACAAAGCAGCATCGCTAAATCTGTACAGATCAAGTTTTCTCTGGAGAAGGCGATGGTCCACAACATCAAATGCTTTCTTGAAGTCGACGAACATTATCCCTGTTACTTCATCCCGATCCAAGCTAAACAGAATCTGATCTGTTAATTTAATTAAAGCCGTCTCAGTTGAGTGGCCTTCACGGAAGGCTGATTGCTGGTTGTAAATAAGTCCATTTTGCATCATGTAGTCCATAAAGGATCGCGCAACATGCTTTTCAAGGAGCTTGGACAGCACAGACAATACAAATATAGGTCTGTAATTGTCCGTGATATCCTGCGTTCCGTCTTTGTGAATGGGGGAAACACGTGCAACTTTCCACTTCATTGGGAAATATCCTCTCTCCAAGGACAGGTTGAATAATTTTGTTAGAGGATAACACAAAACAGGTGTAGCCAATTTCAGCACCTTTGCACTGATGCCATCAGGACCAGTTGCCTTTCCACTTGGCAAATTCTTGATTAATCTCAGGGTGTCTTGCACTTTTACTTCCGGAATATTGAATTAATTGATGTAATTATCAAGCTTGGATGAAACAAAGTTTTCCAGCTTGCCTGTATCAGTTTGAGTTGTGGTGAAATTTGCTCCTAATTTACTCACAATGTTAACAAAATAATCATCGAACATGTTCGCAATCCCCAGCGTGTTCGTTTCCATACTGCCATCCTCCCGGGTTATCTCTGTGATTTTTTTTAGAATTGGTGAGCGATTTTAGAGCCTTCCAAATTCCCTTCGGGTTTCCTCTTTTTGATTTCCTTATTAAATTTATAATAGAACACTTGGTCCGTTTGTACTTTGCCCAGTCATCCGAATTATTTGTTTTTCGAGCCTTTTTAAGTTCGTTGTCGCGTTGTTTTATTGCATATACAATGCGGTCATTCATCCAATCGGGTTGTTTCTGTTTCTTAACACGCCTCTGTTTTTGTGGGATGTGTTTTTTTACTGTCTGATTTAGCAGCAATTCAAACGCATCTAATACATCATCGACGTCATCAAACACAAAAGCGCTATCCCAAGGGGATTTGCTAAAATCATTCAGTAAGGCTTCCGTATTCAAATTTTTAAAATCGAGATAGTTAATAATCTTATGATCAGAGTCCTTGTTTTGATCAACATATTTGCGACAAGCAAAAACTGGAAGATGGTCGGCCAAGCCAATGTTCGGCACAACAATATCAGAAATAAAATGACCATGGGTCGAGTATACGTGATCTAGACATGACTTACTCTTAGGTCCTGTTATCACGTTCACATGTTGAGACATATTCAAGCTCCTTAAAGGGGCTGTGTCACCGCGTGCGCATCTTTTCTGCGCATAATAAAATAAGTTCGGAGATTGTCGGAAATCGTTCGGAATTACGTTCCGCCATAAACGAGGAGCGAGGCATTCAAGGGAAACAATATAATAACATGGTGAGTGCATATATTTGCATATATTGAAGTGAATATTTTGTGGAATATTGTGTGAATATTTGTTAAGTAGACTGTGGTTCATTTGATACAGGCAAGCCATTGTAACTGCAAGAGTTCTTGTAGTACAAAGAGAAAAGAGAATGGAACTCGAGGATGTCCTTGCAAGGGAAATAATACCGAATGCTCGACTGATTGTCAGTGTGGTACTTGCGCTAAACCTTGTAAGAATAGGGTAAGTATATGAACTAAAAATGCACTTGTATGAGGTGATTTGAAAGCCTTTAATTTAGCGATTTTGTTGCTGTTTAAAGGCTATGACAGAAAACTCCGACAGAGATCGAGAAGATAGGGGCAGAAGCAGAGCTGCAGGGGGAACACGTGTAAGCAGCTCAAAAGGCTTTCGTCTAAGCCACAATCAAGTGGAGTCTGAAGAAAGCCAGAGGGAAAAGGAACACAAAGACGTTAAGGTTAATTTTTTGCGTACTGTATGTATTAGTAACAAGAAAGTTAGTAACTCTGTAGTAACTCTGTAGTCTGTATTATTCAATTGGCATTGAATAGTATGTGTATATATATATACACATTAAATATTTAATAACATATAGAGAACATATTCCGTGGCCACTTTGACTATATATTTTATTCTGCCTCATGTTATGTCCACTCATATAGTTTACCAGAACATACACTGTTGTAGTTCGTTAGAATATGTTTGATGCCAAAAATTATTTATTTTGAAATATTTCGATTATTCTGAAACAGATGCTGACTTAGGTAGTAATTTATTCGCAACTTATTATCATCCACCAAATTTTTCATTGCACAAATCAAATTTATTGTATACTTATTTTAGGACTTTATTGCTACTGTACATTAGACGATAGTATGGTTAGGAAGCTTGCTATTCGAGGTTTGCGCAGGGGTATTGGCAGTATGGATTACATAGAAACACTATTAATCATGGAGGATGACCTGAATGAAAATGAAGATGTTGGTGTATTGCCGCAATCATCAACAGATCAATAATAATATAATAATTTAATAACTTATATTGCGCTTTTTACATGTAATGATCAAGAGCGCAGTACAATATGAATAATAATAAACAAATTATTATAATATAAGTAGTAAAATAATTCTACTACAGGTTAAAAGCTAATTTAAAAAAGTGTGTTTTCAAACAAGATTTAAAAGTACTTATTGAATTAATATTACGCAAGTCTGCTGGGAGAGCATTCCATAATTTAGGAGCAGCCACACTGAAAGTTCTGTCGCCGAAAGTTTTAAGCATTTTGCCTCTAGGATGAAGTAAAACTATACCAGCATTGGACCGTAAATTGCGCACATGCTGCCTAACAGTAATGAGATCACTAATATAATGTGGAGCCATTCCATGCAACGCCTTAAAAGTCAAAAGTACGATCTTAAAATTGATCCTAAAAGTAATGGGCAGCCAGTGTAGTTCACACAGGACAGGTGTTATATGATCATATTTCCCAGTAGAAGTTAGGAGTCTTGCGGCCGCATTTTGGACTCTTTGGAGTTTATTTAATTCACAGTTCGGCAGTCCATACAATAGGCCATTACAATAATCAATCCTGTTAGTGACAAACGCATGAATAACCAATGTGAGTTTATCTTTAGGCAAGAATCTGCTAATACGCTTGATGTTGTGGAGCCAGTAAAATGCGGCACCGCAGGATTTAGTTACGTGTACGGACATAGATAGATTTCGGTCGAACCAGGACCCCAAATTGCGCACTGACGAAACTGGCTGGACGTCAGTGTTACCAACGCGGATATGACATGGATCAATTTTCAAGAGTTGCTGTCTAGAGCCGATAATTAAAAATTCAGTTTTATCGTCATTCATTTTCAGTTTGTCTTTCACCATCCACTTCCGTAAATCAGCAATACAGTTCTCCAGTTCATACTAGTTGATGAACCACCTACGCAAGATTCTAACACTCAGGACCCAGGTATGGTGCAGAATCCTACAACAGGTAGTGTGCCAGATTGGTGTGACTGTGGCAAATGTAAACCAATGCCCCAGGAGATAGAAAATAAATGTTGCAAGCTCAAAAATTGCATCACACTTTCTTCCCGGTTTTCAAAGTTGTCCCTTGACCCTGATGTGCTGGAGCTGTGCATCAGAAATACAGGGGATATACGAAATGATCGGGAAGACAACAGCACCAGGGCATTTCGAAAGGCAGCTTACAGGCTATTTATTCTTGCACGCCATGGTCATCTTGGGAAAGGAAATAGAAGAGTCTGTCCTGCATGTGTTGTGTTGAAAATAAGAGAATGTTTTCCATCAGTAACTGGAATCTACATGGGGTATAGGGAACACTGAAACAGCATATTCATAGTGTGATTGTTAGTTTATTTTTCTTCAAGTATTTGAAAAGTAAATGTGATTGATTACTATATGACCAACAACTTGTAAATGTTATGAATGAACCGAATGTTCAGCAATGTGAACATGATTTTTTTGCCGAGAACATATCTTACATATGTTCAAATAATAATGCAAGGTTAGTAATTTTGTGTACTGTATACCCTCATCATTTCACCATAATATGGTTGGTACCGTACTAAACTATGTATCAGTTATAAACCTGCAACTTTCCGAGTGATAAATACCCTACCTTTGTTCACATTTAATTTGCTGATTTACAGTATTCACATTCAGTTTTGCTAAAATAATAACAGTCACCTCGGTTTCTTTTGTTTTAACAGGGACGTTTACTGTCATATTTCCCTCATTAATACTGGATGAGGGACATTTAGAGTAAACATCCCTCATTACTATTTATGAATAATATGCTTCAAAGAACAAATTCATTTACACACAAATTGAAATGTTTGATTTGATCCACATTTCGAAATGTGGCTGAAGGCAGTCGATCTTCTCTTACTTTTGAAACTTCCTTGTCGCTCACAAAGCAAAAGCGAAGAGCCATCATTCCGAATAAAAAAATACTGTATTTGCAAACCAAATTGATACCCAGATTCACTGAACCAATTCGATAAAGAGATTTGACAAAACAAAAGCATCCCTTGTCTTGTTTATTTCCTCTGTGACAATGTTATTACAAACTAAACACAAGGTTTTGAGGGCCATTAGTGATTAAATGACCCCGAAAGCCTCGGGAGGGTTTTGTGGAAGGGGACATTTAATCACTAATGGCCCTCAAAATCTATGTTTACATATAATAATTGCTAGCAGCTGGTCATATAGTCACATTGCATAATTTGATATTCTCATGGTCTTTCTTGTTATATACAGTAATATTATTAATATTTATTATTGCTTAGACTTGCAATATAATATAAGTTAGTTTGATGTCCAGTTACTTCTTTGTGAATCGACTTCTGCGCTCTGCAATTTCTTTTGTTGGTTGTGGTGGTACATGGGCAATTGTTGGGGCAATTAGGCCAGGGTCACTTGTATTCAGAGCAACTATTTGTGTGACTTGCTCAAAATCAATTGCTCTTCTCCTCAAAATTCTTGATATTAGCACAGGGATATATCCATATCCCTTGGCAACTTTAATGGACTTGACATCCCACTGCCTTGTCCTGGCATTATACTTTCTTGTCACCATGTTGTTACCTGACCGTGATTTAGCCACTGGAAGTTTTACATGAAAGTTCCAGTCAATGACTGCTAGCTGACGTCGTGCTTTGTATACTCTATAGCTAAGTGAAAATCTCAATGTTAATACATGTATAACAACCTACATATTTAAATACATGTAGTGCATGTGCAGACATACAAATTTCATTGTTAAAATAATGAAAGCATACCTGAATGGTGTTCGTTTTGGGGTGTACACCAAGCCAAGGCTATTTGCACACTCAATACCACCAGTATGCCTAAAAAAGTCAAAAATGGACAAACTGCACAATTAACTTTTAATCTTTGTTGACAAATGTCCCACTGAAAAGATAAAACATCAATTGACACTAGAGTAAAATGATAAAGGGATGATTAATATCAAACTTTTTTAACAAAGTAAACTAATTTTTTAATTAGAACTTTGATGCAAACTTGTGCAATGAACCTTCCTTACCTGAAACGGGTATAGTACTTGAAACTAGCAAGTAACTGAGGGTTCAGGATGACTTTTTGAAGTTCTTCAAAGTCCTTATCTCTCCGGTCAAACCAGGGGAGACTTTTATCATGTTCATCCTCATCATGGTCACATCGACCACCTAACCATTCATGCATATTGCAAATATGGTGGAGTAATCCAATCCATTTATCCTGCATAACATTTAGGAAAAAATACAATTGATATTAACAGTCAATCATACATGGTGGCTGAAATATACATTATACGGCTGAAATATACAGTATATACAATATACTGCGCTCTGCAATTTCTTTTGTTGGTTGTGGTGGTACATGGGCAATTGTTGGGGCAATTAGGCCAGGGTCACTTGTATTCAGAGCAACTATTTGTGTGACTTGCTCAAAATCAATTGCTCTTCTCCTCAAAATTCTTGATATTAGCACAGGGATATATCCATATCCCTTGGCAACTTTAATGGACTTGACATCCCACTGCCTTGTCCTGGCATTATACTTTCTTGTCACCATGTTGTTACCTGACCGTGATTTAGCCACTGGAAGGTTTACATGAAAGTTCCAGTCAATGACTGCTAGCTGACGTCGTGCTTTGTATACTCTATAGCTAAGTGAAAATCTCAATGTTAATACATGTATAACAACCTACATATTTAAATACATGTAGTGCATGTGCAGACATACAAATTTCATTGTTAAAATAATGAAAGCATACCTGAATGGTGTTCGTTTTGGGGTGTACACCAAGCCAAGGCTATTTGCACACTCAAAAATGGACAAACTGCACAATTAACTTTTAATCTTTGTTGACAAATGTCCCACTGAAAAGATAAAACATCAATTGACACTAGAGTAAAATGATAAAGGGATGATTAACATCAAACTTTTTTAACAAAGTAAACTAATTTTTTAATTAGAACTTTGATGCAAACTTGTGCAATGAACCTTCCTTACCTGAAACGGGTATAGTACTTGAAACTAGCAAGTAACTGAGGGTTCAGGATGACTTTTTGAAGTTCTTCAAAGTCCTTATCTCTCCGGTCAAACCAGGGGAGACTTTTATCATGTTCATCCTCATCATGGTCACATCGACCACCTAACCATTCATGCATATTGCAAATATGGTGGAGTAATCCAATCCATTTATCCTGCATAACATTTAGGAAAAAATACAATTGATATTAACAGTCAATCATACATGGTGGCTGAAATATACATTTGGAAATGCATGAACAATTAATGAACAAACATACCTTCATAACCTTTAGAGCTTCTTCATCAGAAGTTGTCTCATCTTTCCTGCACACACTGGAGCAATGCCAAAAGTGCTTGGTGATATGACCAGACCAGTCCTTTATTTTTTTCATTGCCTTAGGTTTTCCCAACTGAAATTGTATTTAAAACAATATGTCACAATAAATGACATAAGGGACCGATTATTTATGGCCAGGGGTGGGATTTTTTAACCAACCTTTTATGTCACAGAATTTTCAGTTACCCAACCATTTTTTTCTTTTCGGTCCTGCCCGGCCATAAATAATGACCAGTCCCTAATGTTACAATAAAATAATGACACTTCTCTTTGGCATAGATTTTTAAAGTAAGCAAGCATTGACATAGCTTAGGCTTAACAATAGGCCAGAAAAGCAGTCTATGGCTGATCCTAACCAACCCATGTGGTAATGTAACCATATTACCTTGGTATGGCCTTGTCTTGGCTCAGGCCATGCCAAGGTTCTTGAAAGAACAGTAAAATTAAACAATTTAATACAAACCTTGGCCAAGCACTTTTTAATGCTCTTTGATTTGTGCCACACATCCAGACTATGGATCATATCCTTATATTGTGTTTCTGAAATAGAAATAAAAAATAAATTATCTCACTTCCTCTTGAATTTCTACCAGGTCTGTTGGACTGCCCTATAAATGGCCCACATAATATCCCATAATAGCCACTGTCAATTCTCAAACGAAAAATAAGGAATTGTTTGATCAACTTACCCAGCAGTGCCTTTACAGATGTGGATGCATCAGTTACAAACTCTCTAACCTTCACATCCTTGTTGAGGCGATCAATGCTACGCTTTGCAGCCTCTTTCTCCATGTTGTTGGATACAAGGCCAACATGTCTCTTATCCAAGACTTCAATGTCAAGAATGTAATTTGTACTCACTTCCATCATGAAGTAACAAAGATTCTTGGCATTGAAGCCTGGTGAGTCACATTGGCCATCACCACCAACAACAATTTCATTCCCATAAAACTCAGATATGATTTCTTTCCTCATCCACAACCACCACTCGTTAATCTCAGGAACTAAATACAGCCTTTGAAATCTGTGGTAGGTTGAACTTGACAAAAATTCCAAATTTAAAAATTTTGCCATCTTTTCAACTTTGGAAAACTAGTTGCCAGACAACAAAATAGAGGAAGCTGCTTGAAGATTGTTGGCATAAATATCATTCACTTGATGGGAGGAACAGAATCGATATTTATGCCCTGCTGAACAAACACAGTTAACAATTAGGGTCATGCCAATAAAGTGATAACGAATATTAGTTTTAGCTAGGCACCCATGTGTCTGACACTGCTGCTGGAAAATTGCAAGAAGCAAATCAACAGAGCAAACAAATTTATTTTCCTTTACCAATCTGTATTCCTCCTTCAATGAATACAACTCATCTCCTCTGGTTAGTTTGCCATGTGGTCCAAAGGGAATAGTAAACTCAGTGGTGGAATATGACTGCTGTTGGAGGTTCGGTGTTATACTCATTTGTTCTAGCTAATTTTCGTCAGGCATTTCATAAATGTCATTGTCACCTTCATCCAAATCAGTTGTATCTTCATCACCACCATCCTCCATAAAACTAATAAAGAAAAATATTTCACCATAAATATATCTGTAATCAAATGCATCAAATAACAAAGCCTGTGTTACGAACTAGTTGAAAACTGATTATAAAGCACATTTCACAGAAACTTGCAAATGGCAGTAACATTTATCAAACAGATAAAATTTCTTACTCTGAGTCATTTTCTCGTTCCATGTCTTGCTCTGCATTCAATTCTTCCAAAGCTGACTTTGTAAGGTTATGTAAACTGTAAAAATTGTGTTATTAAAATGATGTAGCAAAAAGTACATGCATAGTAGCTGCTAAACATGGCTATTATAATTAAACATACATGACATCCACTGAAGGACAGTAATGGAGAAGGGAAATCCCATGAATTTATTGCTAACAGGTAAAGCATTTTTATTATTAAGTCATGATTATAAATTATTATTACTATTATTGAAAATAAACATATGAAATTACCCGATATCCGCCTCTGAACTGTCATCATTGGTAGTGTTTTCCTCATCATCAGTAAATACTGATGTATTTCCTTTATCCAGGTCAGTAGTAGAACTATATTAACACATACAGATTTAATTATATACATGCCCAAATTATTTTAGTGGCACATCATGTCAGGTACTTATCATTATGTTTCACGACTCTTTGTGCATGTGAAAGTAAAAACCTGTTTACACTCTCGAATTGTGCTACCCAACCTTTTCACAAACATTTCAATTGATATTGCAAATAAAATAAATGTAGTTATAAATACCTTTCATCAGAGGATAAATCCTGATCTACAATTGTTGTATCTTGCCTTTCCAAAAATGGAGATATATCTGGAGAGGGTAAATGAAGGGCAGGATCTACTTCTTTCCGAGGAGTGGACGTTTTCAGACCTTTGGGAAATTTAAAATACAAAATTATTGATGTTCCATTTTGATTTATCACAGTGGTAGCTAAAAATCATTTGCATATTGTAGGATTTGTAGCATTGTATATTGTCTTATGTATATACTAAAATACAATGCTGAGTTTGTGGTTTTGATATGTGGATATTATATTTTATATTGTTTATATTTAAAGATTGAAAGCTTGATTTTTTACTTTGCTTAGCATCGGTTCTTCCTTTTCGACGCTGTCGATGTTGTTGTTGATTCAAAGTCTCCCTTAGATAGTAACATAAAATATAGTTCAATTACGTAGCATACACAATATATTTGTAAAATGACACGCGAAATAATCAAGTTTTTTATCTTAGCTTCTACGATATTCCAGTGACAACAAATGGGCAGCGAACTCGCTGTCGCTACGTAACTCGTAGCCAGCGTTGATTTTTGTATCCCTCCACGCCTCAAATATTTTTAAAGTAAGGTATATCCGTTTGTGCTGGCTATTCCAGCCTTTTTGTGATGATATCGAGCCATCGTATTTTCGTTTTCGTCCTGAATTTTCGCGTCTCCCGCCACGTACTCCCTCACTTGGAGCCTCCATCTTGGATATGCTAAACTTTGAAAACTACAGGCTGTAGTTTTCAATTTGCTGTATGCGCAGAAGAGATGCGCCCGCGGTGACACAGCCCCTTTAATGTTTTGGCAAATCGGTGTTTAGAGTAAGCTGATTGATTGAGGTAATCAAGGTTTACATCCTCGATTAAAATTACTTCATTCAAATTACGATTCAACGAGATGTTCAATTTTCGTGTTAGTGTTTAAAAGTGTAGACGGGGGACGGTACAAAACCCCAACCAAAATTGATCCATTTGATTTATGCGGATATACATTGAACCAAAGCGACTGAACACATTCATCGTCAAGGTCAAGGTTTCCCTTTGCCCTAACGCCGTCAGCAACATATGCCAGCAAACCGCCTCCGGATTTAATCCCTCTTCTATCGCGACGATACAAACTATAACCCTGGATTTCATATACATTATATGGCTTCATGGCATTTAGGAAGGTTTCCTGTAGGAACAAAATGTTGATGTTCTTACACGTTGTTAAAAACAAACTGACCTGTTGATGATCAACATTCCATTGCCCAATCCTTAGCCATTTTTTCGGCAGCTTAACTTGCACTAGATCATCTCCAGGATTAGGTTCAACGTCTCCAGCCTTTAACAACTCGATGGAGATAACAATTGGGTTGAATGACGAGACACCATTTGTCGTATATCTCGCAGACGATTTCATAAGCTTTCGCTTTGGAATGTTAAAAACAACAGGAGATCTCCTATACAATACTCTGATATTGAGATAGAAGTCTTTAGGCATCTACGGGTAGCATCCAAATACATTTGTAAAGGGAATAACTATTGTTTATATTATTGTGTGTCACGTGACCGTTGAGTAGAGTGACAGGCCTTGTTGATTGCAGAACGCGAGTCCGCCACGAGTTCCTCTTCTGTAAATACGTTTTGAGTCGATCCTAGTTTACTAAAGTTGTACACCGAACCATTGTAAATATCCGAATAAATACTACCTGCAACGATCCCGTAACATTTGGTGGAGGATGCGGGCAGAGCCAGAGTTTGCCGTGTGAACATTAAATATATTTTTGCTATTCAAGTAGAGCTGCTTGGCCGACAAATTATTTCTAAGTGTTGAATAACCAGGAGACTTTTACATTTCTTGTATGAGCACGAAAGGAACTTATCATTATAATTTGAGGAAAGATACAAGTATAAAGGAAAAGTCCAACATGAGCAATGCGAAAGAACAAATCGAAGCGATGGAGAAGTGTTTTAAAACGCAAATGAATGCTTTTCAAGATAAATTGTTGAACGAATTTAAACAACAACAAGAACTTGTGAGTTCAGCCGTCAATACATCGTTCAACAAGACACCGACAAATATAGGATTGTCTACAACAAATCTGAAGCCTTTTGGTGGCAACGAGAGTGAGGATGTGAAAAGATGGTACGAGAAATTCGACCACCATCTTCGTCGACGACGAATCTCACCTAGCGACGACCTTGCCCTTTCCGAACTTATTTTCTTTTTAACTGGGACCGCTGAGTCGTGGTTCTATTCTCTTCCAGAAACCAGCAAGGATAGCTACAAAAATATTAGAGATGCGATGGTCAACCGTTTTGCCTCCGAAAATAACAAATGGAGGCAATGACAAACACTGAGCAGCCTTCAACAAGAGCCAGCAGAGTCTCTTGAACATTACATAGAGTCGATAAACTTTCGTTGTCATCAGCTCGATGTGAGTGATACCGACAAAATGCGTTACTTTATTCAAGGCCTACGACCTGAAATTCAAGAAGATGTCCTCATGCGACAACCAAAGTCGTTTGAAGAGGCAGAACACCTGGCCAGGCTCAAAGTCGCCGTCAAGCAATCCATCGACGTGAAAGATCAACACCAACAATAATAATAATAATAATAATAAAGACGTATTAGGAGCATTATACAATAGTCTCAATGCTCTTACAACAATATATATTATATTCTTAAAGTTGCTTTTAAAACTAATTACATTTTCATTATAAGATAAAGCCTACTACATATATTAACACTATGAACAATAACTATTGATTTTAAAAAAGAAAAGTCTTAACTGCAGACTTAAAATTACTTAACATTTCAAAGCTTCTAATTTCCTGTGGTAATGAATTCCACAGTTTTGGCGCTGCAACCGAGAATGCTCTGTCTCCATGAGTCACCGTTTTGGATTTTGGCTCGAGTAGCAGATTTTGGTCAGATGATCTCAAAGTACGAGTAGGTTTATATTTAGTTAGCAAATCAGTAATATAAACAGGCGCCTGGCCATGCAAAGCCTTGAAAGTAATTATTAGTATCTTAAAAACAGTCCGTGATCTCACCGGCAACCAGTGAAGATTACGTAGCGCAGGGGAGATATGCTCCCATTTTTTAACCCCTGCAACAAGTCTAGCAGCTGTATTTTGAATTTGCTGTAACTTGCTCAATTGTTGAACAACACAAGATGAGACCATCCGGATGTTAGTGGAGAAAGTAGCATCTTTATCTGCCAAACTTTCGCAACCTACACCGCCAGTCGTTGCTTCTACAAGCTACACATCCAACAACCCATCGAAACACCTAATAGAAAAGCTACAAGACGAAATTAAGCGTTTAGAAGTCTGAATGGACAGGCGATTTGATGGTCTCGTGAGGCGTTATGGAGGAAATTATCAACCTCGTCAGGGTCAATATGGACAAAGAACATCTCGTACAATTTTTCTCGTACCTATTTGTTATGAGTGTGGCCAAGCGGGTCACATTTCACGAAATTGCCCAAATGGAATTAGAGGTGAACAACAATTTACACCTTATTCCTTCCCACCATTATCCCAACAACCTTATTCTCCTTACAGCCCACCACCTCAACGATTCCCACCACCTCAACGACTCCCACAGCATGACCAGAATTCACCAAGACCGTCCAGCCGACAAGGACCAGGGGCCCATATAGCATGTTTAACACAACACCAACCACCCATGGCTAATTATGAGAAACAACCCTATCCCGAATTCCCAATCAATGGTATTCAAAATAATTATCAGCCCTTGCAACAGGAAAAAACAATGGAAGAAAACCAGCAAAATATATGTCTGTATCCCATGATTTATTTGTTAGCGGTTCTGCTAATGGCCAGCAGGTTCAAATGCTTGTTGACACTGGGGCAGCCGTTTCTGTTATGAGTGCTGAATTTGCTAGAGAAAATCACTTTACATGCCCTGTTACCCTGCAAAATGACACAAAGGCTGGCAATACAGCAATGACTGTCAGTGGTGAGGAATTACCAATACTCGGACATGTAGAAATTATTATTGGGATGAATGGAGATACATACCCAACTGATTTGTTGATTATATCTGGGCTTGGATATGACATTGTGTTGGGACGTGATTTTTTGAAGTCCAACAATGCTGTCATAGACTTAGGGGACCAAACCCTAACCCTCAACCCACCAACCCACAAGCCATCTCAAGAGGAACTTCCTCTCACCTCAGTGCATATTTGTGCAACAATGGTTATACCACCAATGTCTGAAGCCATTATTCCTGCCATTGTGTCCGATAACACAACCTATGGTAAAACAGGCATTATTGAACCAACAGACCGACTTTGTGAAATATACCAGCTGCGCGGGGCCACAGTTTTAGCAACAGCATCCAACAGTGGGGTCATCCCTTTCCGATTAATAAACCCAACAAGCAAACCAACTACCCTTTACAAGTCCACTACATTGGGGAATTTTTCTGTCTTACCACCTACAACTGAACCTATAGTTATTGATGAAAACCCCTCACCACCACACCCCATGCCAAGTCACCGAAAGACCACCACTAATATGGTACAACCACCTCTTGACCAAAGAAATCTTCCGGACATCCAAATTGAAACCAGTAATTCTAGTTTAACAGCAGAACAACAAATTCAACTAGAGAACCTCCTCAATAACAATCGTGACATTTTTGCCATTAACTCTGATTACCTAGGAAGAACTTCATTGATTAGACACAAAGTTAACACCGAACAGCACCCACCCATTCGTCTCCGCCCATACCGTGTCTCCAGCCACCAACGCGATAAAGTTCAACAGCATGTTGAAAACATGCTCCGACAAGATGTCATTCAACCATCTGTCAACGCTTGGGCAGCCCTTGTGGTGTTGGTCAAGAAGAAATATGCGGATGACCGCTTCTGCGTTGACTACCGTCGGTTGAACAACATCACCAAAAAGGACAGTTATCCTTTACCACGTATCGATGACACCTTTGATGCCCCCAGTGGAACCCAGTATTTTTCCAACCTTGACCTTGTCTGGTTATTGGCAAGTGGAACTTGATCCAGATTCTAGACAGCTTTCGTCTATACGAATGGGGTCTATACGAATTCAAGGTCCTTCCATTTCGACTCTGCAATGCACCCTGTACATTCCAACGTCTTATGGAGTGTGTGCTACGTGGGTTATCCTGGAAAGTTTGCCTCATCTATCTTGATGATGTTATCATCTTTTCCAGGACATTTGAGGAACACCTACAGCACTTAGATCAAGTATTCAACCGACTTCGTCAAGCTAACCTCCGTCTCAAGCCTACTAAATGTCATTGTGGGTGCAGTGAAGTAAACTTCCTGGGTCACCTTGTCTCAAACAAGGGAGTCTCCCCTTACCCCCATAAGGTCAGCGCAGTACGTAACTTCCCTCGTCCCATCAACCTCAAGGACCTGCGTATAGCTTCCTTGACCTTGCAAACTATTACAGGAAATTTATCCGTAACTTTGCACAGATGGCAGCCCCTCTTAATGAACTCACCCGGAAGGGCGAGCCCTTTGTATGGTCTGAGTCGATCCTAGTTTACCAAAGTTGTACACCGAACCATTGTAAATATCCGAATAAATACTACCTGAAACGATCCCGTAACACATTAAAAGCAGACTTAGATACAGCATTTGTAGCACAATTATCGGAGTTCTCAATGAAGCGACCGTCATGGCTGGGGGCTCGGTCCACCTCCAATGGTGCACGCAAGGTGAGAACATATTTCAAATAATTTTTATCACAAACAATAAGCCACTATAAATAACTATTTACTATGACCATAAATAACAGACCAATAAATAACTATAAATAACTATTTACTATAACTATAAATAACAGACCAAGAAAATAATTGTCATTGAACATCTTGTCAGCTGCAAGTCTTCTGCAGTTACAGGCACTGGCTTGGTAATTAAATACATCTGCTATTAAAGCCACTTTTCTATATACAGTTTTAATACACGAATATGTTGAAACTGATGATAACTCATGTGCTTACTATATTTATCTATTTTTTTGTAATTTCCAAATTATGTTTGTTTGAAGGATGATGAGCCAATGCAATTGGAAACCGAATTAATTACATAATATTAAACATGAACAAATTGTCTTTATGGCACAATGATTTTGAGGATTACTAAAGTATTTTAACAAGTTTTTTACTTTGTGTTATTTTGTAGTATCTCAAGTTGAGGAAACAACACAAAGCCAAAGAGCCAAGCGGCCAAGTCACACTACCATCTCACCACCATATGCATGAAGGGTCATAAGAATGCTTTAGATTGCTCAAGGCAATCAATATAAAGTTGTTATAAATTGTGTTATACCAGTCTGAGTCATCTTCCTCAAAGCCTGTCAATTGATCCCCACTTGTTTTAAATTTTGTTCGTATTGACTGATACACAGGTGATGGTTATAATGGTATTCTCAGCCTTCCCAATGTACCATCGACAAGCTGAGAGAATAAATTCTATATATGATATTGATTGTACAAACCCCAAAAAGTTTAAATGTTGTGTCATTAGATTGAAATAAATAAATAAAGTGCCTGTTCCTATGCAATTATGAAAAGTTGGTGGAGAAATTATTGACTACTAAGGCGGGACAATATATTATTTTAGTTAATAGGAGGAATTAGCCCAAATAAGATAAATGACCCTACAAGTCATATTTACTGTACTAATAGTTGATGTGTACCATCATGTATTAGACATCATTCTGGATTTCGCGTGAATAAATAGGCTTTAAGATTATCAGTTTCGAAGTATATAACTAAAGTCGTATAAATATCGTCGAAGGTATCGCCAAAGTGGTTTGGAAGATGCGTACACTGTAAGTAGAATTTTGCTGTGATGGCGTTTCGACATCTTGTAGGACCTTATCAGAACTCAATACTTAATTCACGCACCTCTCAATCTCTAGACAGAACTGAGTTTCGTACTCGTTCTGGAGTTTCATTTGCACCGAGACAATATTCAACCGATAATAGTAATCGTGCATTGGTCAGTCGTCATTTTGGTGTCGAGTGTCGACGCAATGAGATAAAAAGTAATTAGGAATTCCACCGTCTAATCGTTCTTGAAGAGCCTCAACGCGAATCTTCTCTCTCTCTCTTTATCTTCTTCATATGTCCGAACCCATTCTTCATCAGCAATTGGTTCATCGTCATATGTATAGGACAACCGCACCGTCTCTCCGGCCGACTTTGTCTTCCTGACAAGGGGAAGCTTCATCTACTGAAGCAGATTCTCATTCTTCCAACTCGAGTTCATAGTTGTCAGATAAATCCAAATGCGTGTCCACTGTTGAACTTTCGTTTTAGTAAGATCCAGTAAGATACATTGGTAAGATACATTGTCCCAAAATACAGATAAATTATTCGATAAATCGCTGCAGCCTGTCACTCTAAACTATAGTAAATAACTGTAGTGGTCTTACAGCTTGTTCCCGATTTGACGTCATCTGCGTTATTCGGACTCAGACTCTTTTCTCCCGGCCATGTTTTGGAAAAACAATTTATTTGCTGTTTGATGCAAGATATCTCGAGAAGTTTTTATCCGTTTAAGGTATATTATATATTGTTCGAATCGTCTCGATACGGTCGATTTTTAGAAATAAATTGAAAATTCTCGTATATGCACTTTAAACAAATTTGCAGCGACGAAATCGATTTTGAAGAATTAAGCATTGACCTGTTGATTGTAAATGTACAAATGATGCACAAATGTACAAATGTACAAATGATGCAGTTAGAAGAACTAGAGATGTCATGTTTGAAATACGAGGCAAATAATGTCTTGTGGATGAAGATGAGAGAAAGCTGTAAAATTTCAGATGAGGATGATCGTTGGTTGACATATGCGGACAAAGTGATTGCAACAATTGACCGGGAAGAAATTTAGCGAGGAGTTTTAGAGGCTTGCAAAGTCTTAAAGTATCCTGATCCATTCTTTGCATACCGAACTTATTTTGAAACATTGCATTGGTTCGCTTTCTTCATTCTACGTTGTCGCTTGCGATGACAATTGTTGTTCGGATTAAGAGAATTTCGAAATGTGGGTATGTTATAGTAAATCGAAAAATGATAAAGTCAAAAGAAACAAAAATCATAACAGACAGAAAATGTTTAGATTTGGTATAAGCTTTGGACGAAAAATGAGTTATAGTAGCAAAACGGTTAAAAACTATGGAATTGCTGAAAACGTTAATTCGAGAGCGTCTGAGAATGTTTCCTCTGGTGTGCCATGTCGTACAACGGAAGATGTTCAAATTGAGTCTAATGTTGTTTCAGATTGATCAAACGAATGCTGGTGATGTGTGATGTTCATTACGATAGCTGATGTTGTTGCGATAACATGGACAAAGTTGATGAGTATTTGTCAAGTGTTTATTTTGAATCGAAACGTTCTGGTGGTTTTGGAGGTGTGGATCGTTTATACCGAGATGTAAAAGAAGAAGGCAGGTACAATCTGACTCGGTGTTACAATCCTTGAATGGTTAATGAAACAAGACGTGTTCAATTTACACAAACCGGTTAGACGAAACTTTAAAAGAAACCGTGTGATTGTTGGTGGCATTGATGAACAGTGGCAAATGGATTTAGAAGATATGCAGCCCTTAAAGAAATATAACGACGGATATCGATATTTGCTTGTTTGCGTCGATGTATTTTCCAAGTATGCGTGGGTGATACCTCTGAAAGCGAAAACAGGTCTGGCACTGGTAGCAGCTTTTAAAGTGATTCTAGCATGAGGAAGAAAGCCTGAGAAGATTTTCGCTGACAGAGGAACGGAATTTTTTGACAAACATTTCCAGACACTCTTGGACAGTAAAAATATTGATTTGTATTGTACAAATGAGACCAAAGCGTCGGTTGTCGAACGGTTAATCCATGTACATGTACAATGTAATATGTATTTTGTTAGCTACATTTATAGAAGAATGCAACAAGTTTACGATTAAATGTCTTTATTTAAAATCAACGATTTGTGATTCCATGCCATGTACACTCTTAAAACAAGGTGTGCTAATGGTGTGTTACATAACACATCAATATGTGTTGTATAACACACAGGATGTGTTATAGTAACACACCATTTGAAAATAACTTTCAATAACACAACAAGGTGTGCTATACAACACACCATGGTGTGTTACATGACACACCACAGTGTGTTAGACAACACACCAAGGTGTGTTACATAACACATGGTGTGTTACACAACACACCTTGCAATATCATGCACCTTTTCTAATTTTTAAATTAACACACCTTTTATGCAAGGTGTGTTAATTTAACACACCTTTCCAAGCGTAACACACCATTTCAAATAACACACCTTTCAAATAACACACCTTTGGTGACACACCTTTTAAACAACACATCTTTTGGGAACAACACACCTTTTGAATAACACATCTTTTGAACAACACATCTTTAGTTTTGAACAACACATCTTTTGAACAACACACCTTTTAAATAACATACCTTTAAATAACATATATTTTGGTTAGTCTGAGCAGAAAGCCCATTTTAGCCATTTAGTCAGTTGTTTCTACACAATTATACTCATCTTTACTTTCGGTTTCTGTGTTTTTTTCATACAAAACTACATTTAGACTGCATGTCCAGCGCGGGCTGCAATATGATACACATTGTAGCCAGTATTCCTTATTCCCGTGCCCATATAGTTTTCTACATTTACATATACAGGACATCATTGTGGTCTCATTACCTACTCCAAAACCTAAAAACCAATGAATATCTTGTAGCGAAAGAATAGAGCTAATCCAGCCTCGCTACAATATAGTCGTTACTTTACTACATTTATAGTTTTGAGAATTGACGGATAATAGCGCAAATATATACACCACGTGATAAGCATTGTCCAAATAGCAAATGTCATGCCATTGGCATTTAACTTTTGCTGTTAAACCCTTCCCATTTAATTTCTACTTTATTACACCCTACAGTCTTGCTATATGGTAGTGGATTTAGCAACCCTATACATACAACGTAGAAAGCCCTGTCCAAAGAGCAGATTTCATGCCGTTGGCCTTTAACTTAATCAACACCAAACTATCAACAACCTTCGTGTATTATCTAGTACATATAACATGTTCTACACGTAATATTAAACTTACGATACTCGCGATATTTAGCGTCGGTTATATCCCTTACTATCACCAAAACACACGGACAACCCTTGCCACCAACACACACAACATGTTCCAGAGCTAAGTGTGATATTCTATTTACAGATATTTTGGACAATTAGCATTGTATGTTGCATTTTTATCCAGAAAACCAGCATTGTCTTGGAGATATATTACAAAATATTTAAATTTGTGCAAGGCAATGAAATCTACTACGATAAAATCTTAATTCTTAGCGAATTTTGCAACTAAATATATTTAAGACCCCAAAACGACAAAATAAATTTAATGAAATATGAATGAAAATAGCCAGGAAAAAATCCTTAGGTAAATATCAGGAAAAATGCTTGCTTTTAGCCAAAATCTGAGAATGAACCATGGACAGATTATCTGAAAAAATGCGAAATCTGAATAACGTAGTAATAACATGGATAAAAAAGTGTTAAAACACGTTTTTTATCTAAAATTAACAAACTACCCAAAAAATGTTGCTATATTTATATAATGAAGCCATAAACGTCATAACATTTCAAAATAATTTCGAATGTGGCTATATATGCCATTTTAATGCATATTACAGTTTAATCTCTTAGGATATCTATACAGATCTCATACAACTACAAATAGCTTACAAAAGCATTCTTGATAACAGTCACCAAATGGTAAAATATTTGCCATGTTCAGGAAATATTGAATTTTTTGGGCATCGACAGGTCGACAACCAGTTCAGACTACAGCAAATACACTGCAAGTTTATTTAGCAAATTATATAACATTAATTTTTTTGGTCATCGACAAGTCGAGACCAAGTCAGATTATACGGTGAATGCATTGCAATATTATTCAGGAAATATATTACCATTTTGTGGTCATCGATATATCGACAACCAATTCAGACTACAGTGAATAAATTTCAAGATTATTCAGGAATATTCAATTTTTTGGGCATCGATAAGTCGACAACCATTTCAGACGACAGAAAATACACTGCAAGATTATTCAGCAAATTACTGTATATAACATTAACGTTTTTGGTCATCGACATCACAAGTTGAGACCAAGTCAGATTATATGGTGAATGCATTGCAATATTATTCAGGAAATATATTACAGCACATATACATTTTTGGGCATCAACATATCGACAACCAATTCAGACTACAGTGTATATACATTTCAAGATTATTCAGAGATATTCAATTTTTTGGGCATAGACATATCGACAACCAATTCAGACCACAGTGTATACATTTCAAGATTATTCAGGGATATTCAATTTTTTGGGCATCGACATATCGACCACCAATTCAGACAACTGTATACATTTCAAGATTATTCAGGAATATTTAATTTTTTGGGCATCGACATATCGACAACCAATTCAGACTACAGTGTATTAATTTCAAGATTATTCAGGAATATTCTATTTTTTGGGAATCGACGTTGACAAAAAGTTCAGACAACAGCAAATACACTGACAGATTATTCAGAAAATTAATATGTCCATGTCGAGACCAGGTCAGACTACAGCGAATACATTTCAAGACTTATATATGCTGCACTTTCAATTTTTGGCATTGACATGTCAACAACCAAATCAGAATACAGTGAATACATTTCAATATTATTCAGCAAATATTCAATTTGTGGTCGTTGATATTTCGATCGAAGTGGCTATTCGTACTGGAGTCAAAATATTTTCCCCAATTTTCTATAAGTACTTGTTTCAAATGATTTGCATTACTCTATCTTTGTTAAAGTACTATTATCGATTCCGACAAGCGTTCCCATCGTTCGTAAAACGAATTTCTAGACTCTTTACTTACTACAGTTTATCGACACTTAGCAAATGTCTTCAATATTTACGCCTGGAAAATAACACGCAAGCTCGCGGGAACCAGGCGCTGAGTGGAATGGTAATATTGTTATATTGTAAAGATTTACATTGATTAATGACATGCAAAAAGCAAACAAATAGCCATAAAATAAACTTATTCATTGGAACTCGGATTTCTATACATTTCCTTGGATTGTGTGTTGAAATGTCAGAAGTGGAAAGTTCATCGTTTATGCCACGAGTGTGCCCCACGTGCTGGTTCCCGCGTGCGAGCCCGCGTTTATTTTCCAGGCGTAAGTGCTAAGTGCCGATAAACTGTAGTAAGTAGAGAGTCTAGAAATTCGTTTTATGAACGATGGGAACGCTTGTCGGAATCGCTAATAGTACTTTAACAAAGATAGAGTAATGAAAATCATTTGAAACAAGTACTTATTAGAAAATTGGGGAAAATCTTTTGACTCCAGTACAAATAGCAAATGGAAAACCCCGACATTCAATTTTTGATCATCGAAATGTGGACAACCAGTATAACGTCAATAAACATAATGGGGAAAAATTAATTTACCCTCTGTCCAATGAGTCTTGCCTTTAACACTGACTTTTCAAATAGAAGCTAGGCCACACGAACCAGCACCACTACCACTGTCATGCATCGACCACATAGAGTGATTTGTCACTTGGAACATGTTTAAAATTGTTTCATACAATTCGATGGTTTTTGCCTTTTGTGGATGGTGCGGCTACACTTTTCCACTTTGTCATCGTAATTGAGCAGCGCGTTTTCGAATGATCAGTGCGTTTCTCCGCGCGATCGAAGGATCCATGCAACTGGAGAGGAATTCAGTGTTCACGGCTGGCTGTTGTTGGCATAACTGAACCATTTATTTCAGGCTCTTCATCTTTCGGCAGCAACTCTTTCTCTTCAGTCCCTTCAATACATCATCAAAGTGTTCGAATTCTGTTGTTAATGTCACATACTGTATGGTTCAAAACTCCTTCAAAATTCGTTAGCTGTGAAATCAAACAAACGGCGTATATTGAATGGCATGGGTTTTCTCTTTCTTGAAATAACATCTATATAACAAAATAAAATTGATGATATCGGTCAATTTCAAGAAGCAAATTAAACATAACAGTTGTTTGCGCGGCATTTATCTTGAGTATGTTGGGTCAGTTTTGTGCAGCTTGAACGGATTTCAAGTATAGACATCGCAATTTGCATGACCATTATTAGTTTTCTCTACGTTCTCTTGGAATAACTTTTGCCGTACCTTTTCTACTATTCGTCATACTGAATTGATTCACTAAGTAGCATTTAGAACTAATCACTTCCCCAAGGACGCACAATAACGAATCAGTTTCAACTGACAAGCAGCAACAGACTGTCACGTCCAGGTGTGATACATCCTGTTTAACCGCTTGCGCGGAAATAGTTATAGCATATATATAATTATAGCCGATGCCTGATCTTTTCTGATATTATTTCAATTTTGTCAGAGAGTAAAACGTGTGACGAGTAGTGATCAGGGGCGCACATTCGAAATATTTGTGGGGGGGGGGGGGGGGGGTGCTTTTCGATCTGGGACCGACTTTTATGTTCGTATCTGATAAATGTACGGATATGACTGTATACCCGTATACCCCTTCATTCCTTCATGTTCCCAAAGCAATACAATTAAAAATTCAAATGTAATACAGCACTTTATTTTGCGACAAATTGAGCATATTGTATAGTGCTGACGCGCTATAGCTTAAGTCTAACAAAGAACACTTTAATTTATTTATAATATATATGGATTTTTGTAATTATATTAATATACACTCAAACGTCTTTGAGAAGTGTAGCCATGTAAGCCCCGAATGTAATGCAAATGATCTCAAATAAAGGATTTTGCTCATTTGCATTAGATTCGGCACATGAAAAGTTCGACGTTTGAATTAAGCCTGGTCATATACATACATGAACATCTTTTAAATTACTCAACACTAATAATGCGACGGGTTTTTGGAAGCTCTGCCCTGCAACTAGTTTGTCTAGATAAAGTAAGTTAGTTAGTTTGTCTAGGTTAATCGAGTCTGTCAAATCTCTTTCGCATCCAAGGGTCATGAAGTCCTTAAGTCTCTCTTGTTTCATCACTGAACGCATCACTGACTTTATGAGTTCAGCCTTGAGAAACTGCGTTCACTTGATGCCGACGTGATGTGCGCTGTCAAGATCATGTGATTGCATAAACTACTAGTCAAGGGAAAGATCGTCTGGAATTCTTTAGCACAAGAATTTAACGTGCTGCAGCTTCTGCAATCGTTTTTATATCTAGTTTGTTTGCTTGGCAGTGATCTCTAAACGTTGTACGTAGCTTGTTCGCATGACTGGCGGCGTAAGTTCAACATGTAAGACATCTTCGTCAGATTGCAGCGATTCAGGAAGCATCTTTACCAGGGACTTCGCTCTTCCGGTTTTGGGTCTTTGTCGTGTAAGGTGGAAGGAGAAGACCAACCGCCGCCGCAAGGATGTCACAGGCAGCTTTGACGTTATCTGTGAGTGTGGATTTGGACGTCCAGGATTTGAAGAAAAGTCTTCTGTAGAAGTCCTTGAGATCAAGATGTGCATCGATTTCATGGCATTCTGAAAAAACAACAGCTGCATCTATTTGGTTATCCAAATTATCCTTGTCGTCGCGTAAGTGTACTAAGTGGCGCAGTGTGGCAATAGTATCATGAGCAGCTTCTAGAGTATCAACGATGTTGATATCGACACTGGATTTGCTTTGTCAAAATCTTGGTTTTCTGCACCATAACATTTCTCATGAACATCACCATGACAATGAATTCAAACGATTTCACTCTTGCTATCATCTGCATCCAATTTTACAGTTTCTTCGTGAATTGACCAAATTTATAGTACGCATTAAACAGACATTCAGATTAGCTACAAACGCGCAAATCAATTATTAAAACTTTACAGTTGAAATGACAACCTGTAAGACTTATATAACGGAAACTTCGAGTCGAAATGACGACGTGGCACCGACATCACTTTCGACCGAAGTGTTATGAGTCGGAGCATGGATAGTAGAAAGAAAATAAGTCGTTTTATTATCCATGGTCGGAGATGCAACCGAAATTCGACATTGAAACAACGTCTTTTCCCGACGTTGTCGCAACGTCGACAAAATGACGTTCTGTCAATGCCGATATCACATTGTGCGACGTCGCGACCCAATTTCAACCAAAAATCGACGTCATTACAAACGGACTGTCTGCTTGTTATTTAATCGTTAGCAAGTAACTATACGCGAATATATTGTAATTCACTAACTTCATGGCTGCATATAAAATGAAGAGCCTAATTTAGCATAATCAGATATTTTGTAACTAGTTTTGTCTTTATTGGACACGAATATTACATAATATTTTTCAAGGATGAACGGGACCGAAAAAAATGTCTGATGGATAATTTGGGACCGACTTTTCTAACCTATTCTCAATTTTTTGGGGTGGTGTCACACCCCCCACACCTCCCATAATGAGCGCCCCTGGTAGTGATTTACATATTGTTGAAGTTTTCGGGATAAACGTCACTATAGCAGGCTATATAGCAAAATGCTGAAATAGAATTCAAAATGAAAATATATAACCGCTCACCAGATTGACAAGTAGCTACAGACAGGGATTAGCCGGCCTACATGTTTTTCAGCTGCTTCAACTCATGCATTTGTTTTTCACGAAAACGCTGATGAAATGTTTTTTACGACGCTCGTGCAACAACAAGTTTTCTTTTCAAACCGGTCGCTTGTAGCGTAATATGCTAAAATAACATTATATCGAGTCATATAAATCACATGAGCCGTCTATACCTTGCCGCAAATAAATTTGAAACCTTGAGTGGGTCACCACGAGGCGCGAGAACAATGCTTATTTGAATTCGCAAACAACTGTCAGTGCGATTGGAAAAGCAGTGCGATTTGTGTGTTTCAATACAGCTGGCCTGAAAAATCAGTTGAAACGGATTTGGAAATAACCGACTTGCTAAAGCCAGAGTAATAGTTCGGTGTTAAATAGTTATTTGTCGTGGAACGAAGACAGTCACACATCGTTTGGCAATGTTCACTAAGTGATTTAGAAAAGACTGATATAGCGTCAACGACTATCTGGACTGTCGGAAATTCATTCTTTGATGGACAGATGGAGCAGAAACATTCGCCAGTTCCAACCAACAGGAATTTGTTCCAGATGAAATTGGTTATTATAAGTGATGAAAAAGGTAAGCGGAACAAGTTCTTGTTATATTTACTATTTTGTATAACGCTGTTTTATAAAGGGCCAACCCGGGGAAATTATTCGAAATAAACGGGTGAAGTTTCATATAACTCCCGAGATGACGCCTAAAATTCGAAATTAAAATTAGCTGTTATTTCTCAAAGAAAGCATTGTCGTAAGAGTTAGGGTCATTATTAGGTTCAGGGTTAGGGTAAGGTTTGGGGTGAGGACTATGTTTTAAATTCGGGATACTTTAATATACGAAACGTCAGCCAACGGTATAACGCTTGACGACCTTGACAATAAGTAAAGCTATTGTTACATAATTATATGTATTAACGACTAATGGCAATGGGCTCACATGCTTGGCCCCGCAAATCTACGGCAATTGTTTCTTAAAGGTTTGAACTTTCCGCTGCCAACGATTGCGTTATTACCAATGATTTGTGCGGGCGAGAGGCAGGCTGCTCGCAGACTATGATTTGTGGCAAAGTAGGCCAAACGTATCGTGAATTTGTAACACCCCCCACGTTGACTTTCTAAATTTTTATTGCAGATACAAATCCCTATAATCGACAAATGATTTTCATTACTCTACCTTTGTTACAGTACTATTAGCGATTCCGACAAGCATTCCCATCGTTCGTAAAACGAATTTCTAGACTTTCTACTTACTACAGTTTATCGACACTTAGCAAATGTGTCTTTCATATTTACGCCTGGAAAATAACACGCGGGCTCGCACGCGGGAACCAGGTTATTGTAGTCTTGAGAAAGACTGTTGTTGGCGGTCATCTTCAGAATCAAGACGGTCTTTCTCAAGACTAGAACAACCAGGTTACCAGGACGATCAACTTCATACTTCAAAAGTTCAAATGGTAATATTGTTAATATTTACATTGATTAATGACATGCATTAAGCAAACAAATATCCACAAACTTAGTCATTGGAACTCGAAGAGTTTTTCTCAGATTTCTATACATTTTCCAACCTCGTACGGTACCCAGGGTACATTTTCTCCTTTGATTAGTAGTATAGAACATGGCGGTACCAGGAAAGTTTTCCAAAAGTCAGATCCATTTTTTGGAATCCGGCGATTTTCCAAAAGTCAGATCCATTTGGAATCTATACGATTTGGAGTGCGTTGGTACCCCCATGTTCTTTGTGTATGGTTAAATTTGTGGAAACCGTGTTTTTGTGACTGCCATGGTTCAGCCGTGTGGGACCTGTTGCTTGGGGCTAAGTTGATTCAATTTTTGTGACATATTGTTTGGTATTTCTTTAGTTTATTTTGTAGTGTCCATGGGCATGGCTAGATATTCCGTCTTCCAAAATGTATCTTTTGTCGTCGAAACAACTTAGTGATGTTTTGTTAATCTCATAGCTTCCTAATTGGTGGTCTTTGCTTCTTATGGTTTTCATTGTGTGGTACATTTGTTTACTATTTATTTGGACATCCTTATAGTTATCGTGTCTTATGTTCTTTCAAATGGTACTCTTCTTGATACCTTTAGCGGTCTTTCCACCTTTTCCGTCTTCTTTTAGATGGCTGTACATCTTTGATCTTAGACCTACAAACTCGAAGATGGGGACTCCTGACGTTTCATCCTTCATTTTACCAATAACCTTTTTGTTAATTGGGTCAAAATATGGAGACGACTTGTCGTATCCACTAAAGTCAAACGTGTCTTTATCAGCGTAGATGTCTTTGTATATGTCCTCCGTCTCAATTTCGTATGTTAGACTGTCTGTATCAGTGAATAGTAGTTTGGCTTTATCGTCGTAGTTCTTTTTGATGTAGTTATAGTGAAAGTCGTACATTAATACTTTTGACAGATCTAGAATACACATGCCCACATATGCTGACCTATTTAGGGTTAGTGTTTCTTTGATCTTGTGCACAGCTACTAAGTTATCGTTACATATTTTGCTACTAATGTAGGTGGGTTTCGAGGCGAGTTTCTTCAGTTTGTCCTCACTTGTTACTAGCTCAACATTAACGCGTTTTCGTAGATTCTACATGGTCTTTCCAAACACACTATTGTTCATTAACTTGAAGAAGTCTTTTTCGAAGTCATTATTAGCTTGAGTTCCTTTGTCTGTGTTGAAGTCTATGTATTGTCTTAACCATGGCGACTGATTGAATTGTAGTATTCTATGTACTCTTTTGACTTTTATTCCTAGTTTCTTATACAGTACTGCTCAGAAATAACCTAACAAAAACCGAGCCCAAGACGCGATCGTTTTGCGGTTCGTTTGCGTGCGTCTTGCGGTTCGTCTGCGTGCGTCTTGCGGTTCGTCTGCGTGCCTCTTGCGGTTGACTGAATCTGCGTTCCACGAGACGCAAGGTTCGTAGTGTGTTCGTCTCACTTCGGAACGAACGCCAACAACCACAAGTAACGACAGTGTTTACAGTAATAGTGATGGGTAAGGCCCGGCTCAAACGTCGAACTTTTCATGAGTCAAACTCAATGTAAATTTGGAAACTCTTTTGTTTAAGTTCATTTGCATTGAGTTCGACTCATGAAATGTTCGACGTTTGACCTGGGCCTAAGCTTTCGGAATACGCGAGGAACAGAATTATTTCGTTGAAGTCTACCGGAATTTCAACCGTACGAATTACGAAAACGTTTGGAGAAGAAGGACCTTGGAACAAACTTGCAACATTGAATTAAACCACTTTGATGTAAACATACTTACCATGAAGTTTGATAATCAGTGCCTCCCCATGTAAAAAAATAACCGGGATCCCACCTGGGATCCTGGGTGGGATCCCAGGTGGGATCCCACCCAGGACTTTGGAACGGGATTCCACCCGGGATCGCGGGTAAATCCCACCCGGGATCCCAGGTAAATCCCACATGGGATCCCAGGTAATCCGGCCTGGGATCGCGGGTAAATCCGGCCTGGGATCCCGGGTAAATCCCGCCCGGGATCCCAGGTAAATCCCACCCGGGATCCCAGGTAAATCCCACATGGGATCCCGGGTAAATCCTGCCCAGAATCCCGGGTAAATCCTGCCTGGGTAATCCCGCCTGGGATCCCGGGTAATCCCTGCTGAGACTTTGAAGTGGGAATGTGGGATCCTGCCTGGCATTTTAATACAAAAATTTGTGTGGGAGATTTTATCAGGTATTAAATTAATGTCATCCCTTGTGGAATATGGGAATTCCACTTGGGACTCTTAGAAAGGTAGATCATGGAAACAAGGTTTCCTAAACTGCACACATATAATTAATTGTGACAAAATATAACTTTTAAGTTTCAACTCTAATTCTTTAAAATAAATAGTTTAATTAGTTCATAATGAAACTATAACTACTTTTTAAAAATAATTGGGAAACTAGTTCAAAATATATGATACATTCAAATAAATATTTAACTAACTTGCTACGGTATTGGAAATAAACACTTTAAAATATATACATTAATAGTTACAATTTAGTATGTTAAACATGTTAATATATGATATGCATGTATACCTAATAATTACAGTTTATTAAGTAACAATCATACATATCATTATATTAATGTCTCTAGTTTTTAGTTTTTAAATAATAGCTATATTTTTTCTTGTTCAAATTCCTACACTTATCTGCTACAGTATGTGTTGTTGGATATTCATTGGTTCTCTTTGCCATTTGTCTTCTGTCTGTTCTGTGTCCCCCAATCAAAATAAGTGCACTAATGAGCTGATAAAATAAAGGTAGCTTTGTTATTAAAAATATCTAATAATTTTCTTGACAAAAAATCTGTTTAACCTGTTTAACTCTACAGTATTAGCATACACCATAACCAATGTTTGCAATGGAAAATTAATTATTATATTACCTATAAATATTACCTATAATATACCCAGAATCTTATCCCAGCATTACCACCATATATATACAGAACTCGTGACTAGGCTCTCAGCAACGGCTTCCGTTATAATATACCCAGAATCTTATCCTGGCATTACCACCATATATATATAGAACTCGTGACTAGGCTCTCAGCAACGGCTCAGTGGTCAGAGCACTGCACTAGCATCGCGGGTTCAATTCTAGCCAGAAGGCCTTGAAGTTGCATTTTTCGCAACTGGTCCCGGTTTGGTCTTAAAATATATGTATTCCAACACTCGAAATTTTCCTTCGCCATAAATCCTTTCTATATATATATATATATATATATATATATATATATATATAGGTAATATTTGGCATTTCACTCGATCAAACTACATGTTGAAAGGATTTATGGTGAAGGAAAATTTCGAGTGTTGGAATACATACATTTCGGTAAGTCTGTACTGATGTAAACTAAGGCATAGTATACCAGTGACACAGAAATGTTTTGAGTACCAACTTAAACCATTTTTACCAGAATTTTTCTGCATCAAGAGGACTGAAATAAGGCTATAGTAACCATACCAGTATACTCACTTCACTGGTATTAAAAAATCTCTAATTAAATATTTAATTATTTACTTGTAATTTGTCCAAACAAATTCAACATGCCACAGGAATCTTGTTAAGAACCCGCTATGGAGGGGAATAATAATAATTATAGTGTATTCCCCTCTGACTGTGGAGGGGAATTCGTCTCGAGTATCACGCGCGAACCAAATACCACGCGCGAAATACGAGCACATCAACAATGGAAGAACAACAAGACGTTTCGCATTCGGCATTCAATATTGTTTCGGTATAATATATCATTTATGGACCCTCCGCTCGGGGAATTCGTCGACTTTCACAAACGTTCGAACGCTAGCCGTTCGAACGCTGGTAGCCTGCCGTTCGAACGCTGGTAGCAAGCCGTTCGAACGCAAGCCGTGTAGCAAGCTGTTCGAACGCCATTCGAACGAATGATATATATATTTTCGTCGAATTCCCCTCGCTTCATGTCTATAAATGATAAATATATACTAATATATAATCTTCATTATTACAAACTGTATAGACACATGAAAGTGTTTGGCTCACCGGTTTTATTAGACCTTTCCATGGTTCTGGCTCGCCAATATCCACGTGCTTCCAGGTATTTTCCTTCAAATCAAACCACTATAGTTCCTAAAACCTTGTTTCTTGAAACTGTAACGGCGGAGTAATCTTTCGGGAAGAAAATCAATAAATCCTTTGGCTCTACAAAGCAACGCAAATTACAAATAGATCAGAATTAATATGCTATATTAACTCACTATAATTATCTATTTATCCTTTCAAAGGACTAGCAAAACACACTATTGCCTTGACGGATTTTAAAATCACTTTCTTTTGAACCTTACCTTTGAGTTTTCTAATAGTTCTCCCTTTGTTAGAAGGTTCCATTATCACAAATAATCTTCTTTCGTTCGGTAAAGATATACGTTCAGATCGCAGTTTTCAGTTTTTAATATAGCGCGATGTTTGAAAGCATGGTCACACGTATCAAGTGTCGAGTGTTAACCAATCACAGAACACTAAATACCACACCTGACTCAGAACTCTGTTCTGATTGGTTGCGCCATAATCTATTCCCTGCCAGTCCGGATGTCATTGTGGTAAATGAGGCCATATCAGCTTTCGTTCGAGCCAGCAACTTCACGAAGGAGAGGGAGATACAAAACGTGGATGCGCGATTTTCGCATACCGGTTCCTCGAACCGCCAAGTGGCGGTATCATGTTGAAAGTAATATTGTTAATTAAATATGTATATATAGTACCGTAAACTCGCATAAATTTATCAAAATTATTTGAAATTGGTACCAAAAAGCAACAAAGACAACAGCTACTCTTCATGTAATTTATTTGTTATTTCATTTTAATAGTTTACAGTGTATTTAAAACAGATTTTGTCGCAACTTGTCACCAAACAGAGGGTGGAGTCTGGGTACGAATACTAATAATATAATATAATAATATAATATAATAATATAATATAATATAATATAATATAATATAATATAATAATATCATTAGATGTGTGAAGTTGATCATCCAGGTTGTTGTAGTCTTGAGAAAGACTATTGTTGGTGACTAACGTATCGACGATGACCGCTGCTGAGGCCGTCGAAACGTCAGTCACCAACAATAGTCTTTCTACAACTAGTCTCTGACTACAACAACCTGGATGATTAACTTCACACATCTAATGATACTCCTAGGTTCAAACCATTTACTTTAATATAATATAATATAATACAATAACACTAATAGTTATAGTTTAATTTGGCTTCCTGTGATTTATTGGACCCAGAATTCCATCTTGAATTAGTTGGGACCCAGGATCTTGCTTATGTTGCTTTTCGGTATTTTTCCTGGGATCCCACCTGGGATCCCGGGTCTCTCACCCGGGATCCCGGGTCTCCCACCCGGGATCCCGGGTCTCCCACCCGGGATCCCAGGTATCCCGCCCGGGATCCCGGGTATTTTTTTACATGGGTCGTATTCGCCATTCTCGTACTCCACCTTCCACATGTTGATCCTTAATTCTATTTGTGGACAGAATTGCTAGTTTTATCCGCCTCGAAAAAACTAACATTCTCTTTGGTGGAGCGCGTGTCATCAAACGGAGACTCATGAAATGCAAAGCGAGTCCAGCAATAAGCCGAACAAGGCGAACATGTTAGTGTTTCTTGCCGAAAATGTATGAACAAACGTGCGAAATAGTTTATGCTTTAAGCTTGTAAATAATAATATAGATATTTAAATTTGTCGGCTGGTCGTTGTTTGTGTATTTTCACTTGTCTGAAGATGATTTTGTTACAGATATACGTAATAGTGCGTTACAGTAATACGTTAAAGAGTCCTCAAAAGCCTAAGAGAAGCCTAGGATTAGGAATTTGACTAGGATCTATTTATTCCGCTTTAATAAACGCACACAAAATCTGTCGAAATTTGATATCAACAAACAATATATATAGGTATCAGCGTTTCCGACGTATACACTCGGAACAACTTCGGTTATGCCGACTCTTGCGTCCGGTTGAGTAAGGACCGCCCCTGACGCAACCGAGACGCAAGACGAACGCAACCGAGACGCAAGACGAACGAAACCGAGACGCTAGACGAACGCAACCGAAACGCCAGACGAACGCAACCGAGACGCCAGACGAACGCAACCGAGACGCAAGACGAACGCAACCGAGACGCAAGACGAACGAAATCGAGACGCTAGACGAACGCAACCGAAACGCCAGACGAACGCAACCGAGACGCCAGACGAACGCAACCGAGACGCAAGACGAACGCAACCGAGACGTAGACGCACTGTTAGGTTATTTCTGAGCAGTACTGTATAGTTGTAGATTTCTATAGTGTACGACATATTTCTCTTTGTCGTACTAGCTTCATTACCTCTCCTATGGATATGTTAAATTTCTTTTGTATCTTCTTACAATAGTTTGATAACATGTTGTCATGTACTCTAACCTTCTCTGGAGCTAATGGATAGTCGTTGTGGAGGTCGTGCAGCTCTTCAGGGTATTCCAGATCGACCTCTAGTATCAGTCCTTTTTTAGAGTCGTCTTTATATTTGGATAGGTGTGTGTTACTGATCCATTTGAATCCACCATTGGGTAGGTATTGATTCATCGCCCAACCGTATAGATTGTTGGCGTCTAAGTATGTGATATATTTTGAAGGTTTCTTATCGTCGTAGTTCTTCATGTATTTATTGTTGGCTTTACCATATATATTCGCTATATACGACACACCTCCACGCATTCCTTTCTCGACAAACTGGAACATGTCTATGCCAGTCATCAACTCTAGTTTTATGTTCGTCGTCTTTAGTGCGGCGTCCCATGATAGTCCAGGTGATGTGAAGTAATGACAAGGGTCTAGTTGGTAGTACTGTTTACATGTTCTTCTAAAGTTCTCGAATACGTCGGATAGCAGTAATACGTCAGACTTTAGGTATAGGTCGTGATAGTCACCCATACTCTTCATGTCGAAGGTGTTCCACACGTTTTGTACGTGTTCGTAGTCTTCCTCTGATATGTTCTCGCCGTTTAGCACACTATAGAACTTAGTCTTTGATGGTAGACTTTCATCGTTAAACTTGTCGAAACTATATCCATATAATCGTATGGGTATACACCCTTTCTCGACACTAGTTCTAGCTCCTTACCTTGGAATACTTCGGAAGTATACTTGAAACAGTCTTTTGGTAGGTTGTTAACTAGGCTGTCTAAACTAGAGCTCATGAATTGGAAACTATCTAGAAATACTAGATGTTTACCTATCATAAAGGCCATGTACTTTTCCATATTGTTGGGTATAACGTTGATGTTCTGTCCAAGCTTCCCTATCTCTTGCATTATGAAGTGACTGTCGTAACCTCTTAGATTGTGGAAGATGACGTGTATCTTATCAGTCAGTCTGTAGTTCCTATTGCATAGCTGGTGTGCTGAACCTCTGTATTTACTAGTGACGTGACAATGGTCTCTAACTCTTACGTCTCCACTTACGTACTCCTTGTCACAGATGTGACATCTAGTAGCCTTCTTAAAGTTAGCCTTGTCAGCGGAAGTCATGATCATGTCCTTGTTAAAGTGTTCCTTCTTTGTCTTTTTGCAGTATTTAACTTCTTCTAGCATCTTCTTCATAAATTTTCTGACTGCGTTCTTACCGCGGAACGTCTCCACAGGCTTGCTGTACTCGTTGTCATAGCAGCAGACTACCTTGTACCCGTATCCACAGTCTGTGTGTTTCTGGTATGCGTTCGTGTATGACTTATCTGTAGACGGTGTCACTGTATTTATCTTCTCTGTGACAGCCTCGAAATCTGCGTATATAACGAATGGTACTTCTAATTGTTTGTGAAAGTTTTTGTACTCTAGAATATTGTCTCCTTTCTCTGGCATCTTAATTGCTTGCTTTCCGTTAACCATACACTGTAAATCTCGCGGTGTTGTGGGAACACCTAACCGGTGTAACGTTACACCGATTTGGTGTAAAACGAAAATTAACACCATTCAAGTGTAACTTAACACTCGTAACTTGTACTTCTACACCACGCTTGGGTTAGGGTAACACTTATTAGGTGTAAAGTAGAAAACTGTCTTGTTGACACTTATTGCGGTGTAAACGTACTCTAAAATGGTGTAATTTTACCGAAGCTGAGTGTAATTTCACACATTGTGAAAGTGTAAATCTACACTATTTTAGTGTAAAATACATTAACGCTGGTGCAGTGTATATCTACACACGACGTGGTGTAACATTACACAAACAAGGTGTAATAACACACCATTTTGGTGTTAAAAAGAATCTGTTTTGTTAACACTTGTTACGGTGTAGACTTACTCCAAAATGGTGTAACTTTACCAAAACTCAGTGTAAATTTCGCATTGTTGGAATTTTAACTAGCTGCAGATATGCACCATGGTTTGCACACACTTCCACGCAACTAAAAAACTCATCCTTAAAACTCATATTTAATTCCGTAGCCTGACACCCGCAAGGCTAGTAATTTCGTATCTATGTTATGAGCATTTACAGTTGATCTAACAAAATATAACATTATATGTTATATTTTGACTTTAATGCATATTATAAATGTAAGTTATATATGCTTGATGTTTCGTATCTCTCCTCTTCATCATTGTATTGCCATGAACCAAGTCAACCTTCAGAGGAATTGAGGAAAGCGGAAATATAGATCAGAGACTGTTTTAAGTAAAATTGATTCTAGGAAGACATTTTATCTCATTTTAAGTAAATTATTGCTTAAAATAAGAATTTTAAAATATTTTCTTACCAAGCCCCAATAACTGATCAATTTTGCTTAAAACAAGAAAATAAACAACGAAATATTTTCTTGTCAAGACTTCCAACTTCTATCAAGAATAATATTACCGACAATCAATTTTACTTGTAACAAGAAAATATTTCTTAGAGTCAATTTAAATATAGTTATTACTGGTATATACACTGAAATGAAACAAGCCGTTTTAGTTGACCAGAACGAGGACTTTATTTGTTGTAGACTGTTATCAAAGTCTTGCTGTATAGTTGCTTCATGGAATCATTATAAGGCCTTGTAAGAGTCAGAATAAAACGTTGCGCGAGCGCGACGCGGAGTCATTCGAGTAACTTGACATTATGCACAGGGAGTTCTAACGTGGTCTAATTAAAATTCCCAACACAGCCTACATGTTTATCACTAAGTATCAGTATATTATAACTAGCGACGGAACATCTCGTCTGTGTAACCACGTCTTACCTTACTCGGCGCAGAGTCGGCCCGCGTGGGATCTGGGCCGAGTAAGGTAAGACGTGGTTACACAGCCTTTTATATGAGATGTTCCGTCGCTAGTTCTTTATACTGATAGTGATAAACATGTAGGCTGTGTTGGGAAGAGACCTTAACAGGTATTAATTAGACCACGTTATAACTCCCTGTGTTGTGTTGATATGTTTTTTCCGAGTTTGGCTGGGATTGCAGGGAAGTATAGGGATTGTTGGGATTCGCGAAGGGTATGTGGACATTTCCCAGAGGTCCTAGCGATTAATAACAGCTGCGCCATATTTGAAACTCGTGGTCGCCGAAAGTTGAAACACTTGCTGTCTTGGATTCTTTGTTTGGTAAATTAATTTGTGTTACCAATTCTAAAGAAGTGGCTGTCATCAATTATTCGTCGGTCTTATTCGTCGGTCTTATTCGTCGGTCTATTCTTGGAAATACGGTTACAAAATACTGGCTGTGGCCGTGTGGCTTTCAGCAAACTAGTTCGAAGACGAAGGTATGTCTGACTCTTACCTGAAAATTTGAAGCAAATCAAATAGCTATCCTGAACTTATATTACCAATAATTTGTCTTAGAGGATTCCATTCCATTGTATGGGAAGAGTTATTTTTCAAATTGAAATGTGGATTAATAAAGTGTCTAATCAAAATAATTTGAATGATGGAGTCTGGAGAAAGCCCATCCTTTGTGTGGTCTCAGGAAACAAAATGGTATGTTATACAAACATTAATTTTATCGGAATAACCGTTTACATGACCTTTTATTTGTTTATGATAATGATTATTAAAGTATCAATAACAATTGACAAATGGCAATTTCTAAGGATTAATATTTTATATCCTTCATCCTTGCTCAGAGAGTAATGGCATATTATGTGACATTGATTTGGTTTTAGAAGTGTTGTTATCATAATTTTTAGATATGCATTTAACTTCCAAACATTTGGCATTACTCAAAAGATTTCTTCATGTGATACTGCATACCAGTTGTCAATAAGTTATAGATTTTTAATTTTTCATGGAATTAAAAATTAAAATGCATGTGGCAAACAAGTGAACCAGCTCAGACGATACATGGACGATTGTCAAGCTCAAATCCTCAGAAAGTGTCCCAGACAGGGCTTGAACCTGTAACCTTCATATTGCTTGCGACACGCTCTAATATCAAGACTCTATGGAGAGCGAAGGTCACAATGATGTACTGGTTTGGTTGCTATATTCACTGCATTGCAACATTCACTATATACCAGTAATACTTAGGAGACTGTCTGGGATTCATTTTCTGAGGATTTGAGCTTGACGAATAATAATTTGTAATAATAATCACTACTGTATAATATTTTACATAACAAGATAGTTTAATTGGATTTATGCAATAAATAGTGTTAAAACAAGAGGTGTAGCATATATGACACTTCTGAGGAACCAATCACATTGAGGCAGGTCATCTGAGGAGAGGGGGTCCCGTAAGGTCTGGATTTCAGGGCAACGCATAATATGCAAATCAACTAGTCTCTGTTACTAACAACTCCTTGGCTTGAGAAGTTCTGCCTCCCACCCACCCTCAGCTTATTGCTCCAGTCCAGTATTCCCTCGTATTCTCATTTACCCAGTTACGGCGAATTAGGGCTATCACCATCGGTAAGGCTCCGACTGGCGGGCCAGGTACTGGGACCAGAGCGGCAAGTATAGACACCGCCAATCCTGCCCTTCCCCAGGCATGGCCAGGCAATAGAGCATCTGATAGCAATATGTGTCTTAATTTATTGTCATTGCTTCCACTCAGGTGCGTTAATGTCTGGGTCAAACTTTTTCTCGAACCAGTAATTCAAATGCGCGGCCGGCCACCGTATTTGGCGCTTTGCGACATTTTTTGCGATTAACAAAATGGCCGTTACCAAGGAGCGATAGATCGAGCAGGAAGCTGTATTCGCCTGTATATTTGCTTGGAGGTGATCGTGGTTTGTTAACCTCGTGCTTGCCTGTTCAGTAAATTTGAAAAGGACGAATTATTTGAAGGAAGTCGTCAACGGTCAAGGTACGCAATATTTATCTGGTTGTTAGTATTTATTTCTTTGTTGATTCTTTCTGAAGGCCGTCAGGCCGAGTAGTTACCGATTGAATTTATGCTATATCGTTCTTTGTTTCGATAATATAAAAACAATAGCCAGAACAGTGAAGACAAACGCTTATACGGTCTGTCTTCACGCAGTATTTCAAACGTTTATTCATAAAATTACTAAACTTTATACATTTTATTGAATACAGTCTGTCAGTAGATATTTGTTGTTTACTCAAGCCTTATTATACATGTACATATAAACCCTAGCGCCTATTCTTATACAGTCTACCTGCACCATAACATAATTAGTCTTTAAATCTACAGTACCTCCCTAAAGAAATGTTTAAATCTTTTGACCACTTTTTCTCTGAATTGAAGCTCTTGCTATTGCTGTGCAATTATAAATTTTAATTTTTACTTGAAATGGGTTTATCATAAAATATATAATTAGCTATGGCTAATTACACAGTAAAGTTTGAACTATATAGAAAAGTAAAGCTTGAACTAGCTGCCAAAAAACTTGGAAAGCTTGACAATCTGCTGCCCGAAGACGTGAACATCTTGACAACTTTGAAGTTCTTGCTATTACTGCAGTGTATTTATGGTTTTATTTTTAATTGAAATGTGGTTTTATCATTATAATTATTATAAATATGGCTTTATTACACAGTAAAGCTCAAACTAGCTGCCGAAAGACTTTTAAATCTTGACAACCCGCTGCCCAAAGACGTGAACATCTTGACAACTTTGAAGTTCTTGCTATTACTGCAGTGTATTTATGGTTTTATTTTTAATTGAAATGTGGTTTTATCATTATAATTATTATAAATATGGCTTTATTACACAGTAAAGCTCAAACTAGCTGCCGAAGACTTGTAAATCTTGACAACCCGCTGCCCAAAGACGTGAACATCTTGACAACTTTGAAGTTATTGCTATTACTGCAGTGTATTTATGGTTTTATTTTTAATTGAAATGTGGTTTTATCATTATAATTATTATAAATATGGCTTTATTACACAGTAAAGCTCAAACTAGCTGCCGAAAGACTTGTAAATCTTGACAACCCGCTGCCCAAAGACGTGAACATCTTGACAACTTTGAAGTTCTTGCTATTACTGCAGTGTATTTATGGTTTTATTTTTAATTGAAATGTGGTTTTATCATTATAATTATTATAAATATGGCTTTATTACACAGTAAAGCTCAAACTAGCTGCCGAAAGACTTGTAAATCTTGACAACCCGCTGCCCAAAGACGTGAACATCTTGACAACTTTGAAGTTCTTGCTATTACTGCAGTGTATTTATGGTTTTATTTTTAATTGAAATGTGGTTTTATCATTATAATTATTATAAATATGGCTTTATTACACAGTAAAGCTCAAACTAGCTGCCGAAAGACTTGTAAATCTTGACAACCCGCTGCCCAAAGACGTGAACATCTTGACAACTTTGAAGTTCTTGCTATTACTGCAGTGTATTTATGGTTTTATTTTTAATTGAAATGTGGTTTTATCATTATAATTATTATAAATATGACTTTATTACACAGTAAAGCTCAAACTAGCTGCCGAAAGACTTGTAAATCTTGACAACCCGCTGCCCAAAGACGTGAACATCTTGACAACTTTGAAGTTCTTGCTATTACTGCAGTGTATTTATGGTTTTATTTTTAATTGAAATGTGGTTTTATCATTATAATTATTATAAATATGACTTTATTACACAGTAAAGCTCAAACTAGCTGCCGAAAGACTTGTAAATCTTGACAACCCGCTGCCCAAAGACGTGAACATCTTGACAACTTTGAAGTTCTTGCTATTACTGCAGTGTATTTATGGTTTTATTTTTAATTGAAATGTGGTTTTATCATTATAATTATTATAAATATGGCTTTATTACACAGTAAAGCTCAAACTAGCTGCCGAAAGACTTGTAAATCTTGACAACCCGCTGCCCAAAGACGTGAACATCTTGACAACTTTGAAGTTCTTTCTATTACTGCAGTGTATTTATGGTTTTATTTTTAATTGAAATGTGGTTTTATCATTATAATTATTATAAATATGGCTTTATTACACAGTAAAGCTCAAACTAGCTGCCGAAAGACTTGTAAATCTTGACAACCCGCTGCCCAAAGACGTGAACATCTTGACAACTTTGAAGTTCTTGCTATTACTGCAGTGTATTTATTATGGTTTTATTTTTAATTGAAATGTGGTTTTATCATTATAATTATTATAAATATGGCATTATTACACAGTAAAGCTCAAACTAGCTGCCGAAAGACTTGGAAATCTTGACAGCCTGTTGCCCAAAGACGAAACATCTTGATAACTTTGAAGTTCTCGCTATTGCTATTGCTATGCATTTATGGGTTTTATTATTATGTGAAATGTGGTTTTATCTTCATAATTATAATCACTATGGCTAATAATTATACAGTAAAGCTTGAATGGCAAAGACTTGTAAATCTTGATAACCCATTGTAGTTGCTTGGAATAAACTGTTGACTTTTTTGTTTTTTCAAGCTTATTTTTTGTTTTCAGGTACAGTATTCCTTTAAATTGGCAAAGATGATCCAGTGCATCTCCAGGCATTGTCATAGCACATAAAGAATGAATTCAAATTCAACACAATACATAACAATGTACATGTACATTAATTTGGTTTGGACTCCCATAATTGAAGAAAACACCTGTACTAATATGGCACATCATGTTTCTTTGCACATTTGTGTATTTAATTATATAATGTACTGTATGTTGAGGTAGAAAATGAAGTGAATTTGTACAGTACATTTGTGTCATGTCTTACTATTAAAGTATTTGTATAGTACTGTCTACAGAGTGTTCATTTATGGCATGATGTACTGTAGGTGCACAGTGCTGTCTTGTTATTGCAAAATATAGTGTGGGCTTGAGTAATAAGAACATGCATTTTTACTTCATAATGTCCTTCAAATTATTCCACTACTGTAGGCCTTCCAGAATTTTACTGTCAGACTAATGCAAGAATATTGTACTTGTTGAACTGGGTTGATTGACTTACCTGTTTCCTAGCTTACAGTACCTGTCGCAATGTATTGCCATTATTCAAGGTAGTTACTTGACCAATTAATTTTTCTGTACAAGACAGAAAATCTAATTAATCAGGCACCCACTTGAAGCCATCAAATTTCAAAGGAAGCAAACTCATGAACCATTGTTCAGCAGCAGAGTACAGGCTATTAGCATTAACTAGACAGCATGATCAGCCCAAAATAATTTTCTTTAGCACAGGTGAAGTAGTTAGGAAGGATGAGCAGTTCAAAATCATTTTGGCACAGCAGAATGGTAATCAGGAAGGTGGACAGTTCAAAATTATCTTGGTGGAGCAAAATGATGGCAATTAGGAAGCAAAGTCAGTTCAAAATCATCTTGGCAGAGCAGCAAAATGGTAGTCGGGTAGGACGTGTTCAAAATCATGTTGGTAGAGCAGCAAAATACTGGTCAGGAGGCAAAATTAGTTCAAAATATTTGCAGCAAAATAGTGGTAAGGAAGGACAAGCAGGTCAAAATCATGTTGGGAGAGAAGAATAATGGTAATTAGAAGTAAAGTTCAGGCCACATTTCAGCAAGACTACCAGGAATAGCAGCAGGAAGGTAGACAAATTCAGCAGGAAAAGTTGCAGCCAGTAAAATAGAAGCAAAATCCAGTGGAAGATATGTAAATTGGGCAGGAAAAGTAATGTAAGTTACACTAATATCATTAATAGTTCAAAAATAGCCAGGAGGAGAACCAAGCCAGTAAAATAGACAGCAAAATCCAGTGGAAGATAGGTAAATTGGGCAGGAAAAGTAATGTAATATCATTTATCGTTCAAAAATAGCCAGGAGGAGAACCAAGCCAGTAAAATAGACAGCAAAATCCAGTGGAAGATATGTAATTTGGGCAGGAAAAGTAATGTAATATCATTTATAGTTCAAAAATAGCCAGGAGGAGAACCAAGCCAGTAAAATAGACGGCAAAATCCAGTGGAAGATAGGTAAATTGGGCAGGAAAAGTAATGTAATATCATTTATAGTTCAAAAATAATATATGTGTAGTATAGCCAGTGTAAAACCGGAAATGGTCGATAAAATTTCGAAGTCGTTTCCAAGGGCAACAGAGTGCTTTGTTGTGATGAATAGTAAATACTTTGTGGTATTTTTGACTTTTTAACCCAGGCAAGTTGAATATTCAAATGATTTTCGCTCTATTAAATGCCAGTTACAAAGATGATGAAGATGGCCAACAGCAGTATAGTGCAAGGTAAGTTAGTTCTGTTCGGAAATGTCAACAGTCAACTATTTGGCTTCAAAATCCAGTGGAAGATATGTAAATTGGGCAGGAAAAGTAATGTAATTTACACTAATATCATTTATAGTTCAAAAATAGCCAGGAGGAGAACCAAGCCAGTAAAATAGACAGCAAAATCCAGTGGAAGATATGTAAATTGGGCAGGAAAAGTAATGTAATATCATTTATAGTTCAAAAATAGCCAGGAGGATAACCAAGCCAGTAAAATAGACAGCAAAATCCAGTGGATAGGTACATTGAGCAGGAAAAGTAATGGAATATCATTTATCGTTCAAAAATAGCCAGGCGGAGAACCAAGCCAGTAAAATAGAAGCAAAATCCAGTGGAAGATATGTAAATTGAGCAGGAAAAGTAATGTAATATCATTTATAGTTCAAAAATAGCCAGGAGGAGAACCAAGCCAGTAAAATAGACGGCAAAAACCAGTGGAAGATAGGTAAATTGGGCAGGAAAAGTAATGTAATATCATTTATAGTTCAAAAATAATATATGTGTAGTATAGCCAGTGTAAAGGAAATGGTCGATAAAATTTCGAAGTCGTTTCCAAGGGCAACAGAGTGCTTTGTTGTGATGAATAGTAAATACTTTGTGGTATTTTTGACTTTTTAACCCAGGCAAGTTGAATATTCAAATGATTTTCGCTCTATTAAATGCCAGTTACAAAGATGATGAAGATGGCCAACAGCAGTATAGTGCAAGGTAAGTTAGTTCTGTTCGGAAATGTCAACAGTCAACTATTTGGCTTTAAATTTGTTCAAAATTGCTTTAGCGTACTTCAACTTGTCCACTAGGAGCTTTGCGGCTGGGTTTGATGTAATATCCTTTTGAGTGGCAACGTTGCACTTGTTATTCAGGAAATATTCTCGCTCCCATTCGCCCAGCTGGTTTTTAAATTCTCGCTGCTGTTTCGAAACCATTGTTTCTATAACTGCTAGTATGTTCATATATTTGTCTAAGTAATATTTGTTATTAGGTGACTGCTGGTGCTGTTCTCTGGCTTTATCAAACTGTACAACCCTCGTTGTACTTCCCAAAATAAATTCCACAGCTTTCCCCATCTTTGTTTTGCACAATTGATCACGTTTGCTGGCTTGGCTGTTACAGTCATTCATTTGGGTACCGTCGTTGTTATTTGTGTTTGTGCAGAGCACAGACATATTACCAAGATTGTCCACTTGACCGTCGCAGTTTGTTTCTGTACTTGCAGGATGTCCACCTGAATCAAATCAAAATAATATTTTATACTTTAGCAACTTTATAATTTAATATATAACAATTATAACTATAGCATGCCATCCCAAAGTTCACTTTAATAATCATTACTACCGTACACTTATTATATAGAATATAATATATACTGTACCTGTATCTTCAACTGTACCAGAATTATGTTCAGTTGTAACACAAGGCACCATGGGAAAATGAACCACTGCTTCACCATCATCATTGTCATCAAGCTGCTGCTCATTGATATGTAATTCTTCATTACTTACGGTGGCCAACTGAAAAGAAACAATATTCTCCTCAGGCATGCTGTCAGTGTCTTCAGACACATCAACTTCATCAGTTTCCACATCAATGTTATCCATTTCACTCACTCCGCTGTGGCTACGTATAACAGTCATGTTTCCGTTCTCGTCCTCAATGCGGAGTATTGGGGCTGGCAACATCACCTCTAGCAATAAGCACTTTTTCCAGCATTCCTCAAGATACTTTTCTTCATTATTAAAATTACTGGAACGGAAATGATGAAGTGAAGGACCTTGAGGATGAACATCTGGACACTTTTCACCATCATGAAATTCAATGCTGCCATTTTCCTGCTCAATCCACCAGTTCCCTTTACCAATCAAGAGAAAATCACTTATCCTTTCAAGGTGAGCTTGCCAAGGTCTGCTGTACTTTTCAATCATTTGTAATGGAATGATGGTATTTCCATATGGTGGTAATGTTGCTGCAAGCTTGGAAACAGTTGCCTGCTGTTTGGAAACAGTAGAGCTTTGGAATGCTTCCATCTGTTTCTCTGCTTGCATTCTAATAAACATATTACCGATGATGTGACTGGGATGGTACGAAGATGTTGACTTGGTTATATTGGTAACGGTGTTAAAAACTCTCTCTTGCTCTTCCACATTACATGACTTCCCACTGATAAGACGATGCTGCATAGCAGCATGGGATGTTATGTCATGGAAGTAATTGCCATAGAGCTTCCGGGTTGTCATCTCTTTCACCTTAAAGCCAAATACTTCCCTACATAACATCCCATGGTACCAAGTCATGTTGTGAAGTCGGAGGACTGATTTGGGAGTTCTAGCACCGTCAGAGCTATAGGCAATTCTCTGAATTTCTACCAGTGTATTCAGAAGGTGTTGAACTTGGATTGAAATTATCTTAGTTGAATGCTTTGCAAGGGTAATTAATAAACAACGATAATCGAATGTCCGTTTGGTTTCCTTTCCACCAATAGACAAATAAATTATTTCTTTTACAGTTTTAGCCTCTTGTTCAGGCAAGTGGGCTGGGAGTTCTGTAATCACATTTTCAATGTGCTTCCCAACATCATGGAGGGGCTCGAAAGAAAGTACCTCATAGTTTTCACAGTGGATTGATGCCATTGTAGTGGTTGGTTTGGTGTAAAGCAAGGCTGGTACCCTTTGGATGCCATGCATCTCATATGCAAAAAGTTTTTCAAGTTGCTTCTTTGTTTCTCCTTCATAAATTCCTCTTGCATTGAGTTCCTGAATCAATTCTTGCTTAGCTAGATTTTTCAATGGTTTGCTAGATTTTGCTAGAGAATTTTTTCTTCCAACAGGCCCATCTAAAACTAACTTTTGCCGTAGTGCCATAGACATGTAAGGACAGTGAAAGCAATAGTCCAGCTCGTAAGCTCGTTGTGCATTTGCCCCACAACCAGAACAGTAAAAGTTGCCACCTTTCTGCTGTCCACATTCAAACTGACGAGCTGGACTATCGCCATGGAAAAAACGCATAACATCTGTGATGTTATTTGCTGATTTTGTTTGCAGCTTAGTTGCCATATCTTCTAGACACTCTAATCGGGTATCAATGTAGGTCAGCTGTTCAACATCTGAGCTTCCTGATCTAGCAACTATGTAGACCTCAGGACTTTCCACTACAGTTTGGACATCTACAGTAGTGTTAGTTATCTCACGGTACTCCTCATTTGTGCAGTATATGGCTGGATCATAAAGACATGAAACCATAAACACTAAGTGTCCATGGTTCGCAATAGTAGACAAATCATGCCATATTTTGACATGTCTTGTTCTTTCCATTTTTTTCAGGTGGGCCCTCATTTCATCTTCACTTTCTCCTTCTTTATATTCATTTAGGCTCTTTAATGTCATAATAAGTTTTTCACATGGCATATTATTGAACTCTGCGTCTGATGTATGACGCATGAATTTTTCCTGGCTTTTTAATGATTTTTTTCTGATTTCAAGAAGCGGTTGCTTCCGTCCATCCACAAAAAATTCTGTCCTCACAATATCTCCATCCTTCCATGCCATTTTTTCATACTGATATTTAAAAGAAAAGGATATAAGTACTGTCTTAAGATGTATTACGACAGACCTGACATAACAGAAAAACTATAACACATTCATGATAAATGGTAGGTGTCTCATGGTGGGAGACCATCCTTTCAGGTCTGTACACTATAAAACTAACCAATCACAGATTACACCGACTGGACACCTTGGTAGGTTTAAAATTAAGCAACCATCAATATGGCACCATAATAGGGGACATTTTTTGTAATACAAAAGTATTGGGCATCCACAATTGTTACACACACACACACACATATATATATATATATATATATATATATATATATATATATATATATATATATATATATATATATATATATATATATATATATATATATATATATATATAATGATGTAAATGGCTACTCCGAGTGACACGAACCAACCCAGCTGGGAGTTTTCTCTACTTGTCTGGTATGGTTCGTCACTCGGAATAGCCATTTACATCATTATTATTCACCACCCGAGTTCATAATCCTCATAATCCCTATACTGTATATATATATATATATATATATATATAGATTACGCGTGAAACTCAGAGTAGTGACGAAAACATTCTGACTATTATATATATATATGTGTGCGCGTGTGCGTGCGTATGTGGCACATGGTGGCCAGGCATAAGCTGGTAACTGCAATTATCATATTTTTATACAATATTATAAATATATACAGTCATGAATGAAGTAATAATGTCTTAATAAAAATGTCGAATTAAAACTTTTTCTTACCTTTCGGGGTGCAATTTGCTGTCCAACTGTATACTCTCCTGATATAACCTTCCTTTTCATCTCGTCCTTTACACTAGCAATTGTTTGTGGTGTTGCAACAGTGATCTCTCCTCCTGCCCCTTTTAATTTTTTCCTCCTTATTCTTTCCGTTGTTTCAGTACTTGGCCTTTTAAATCTATTGATGTTGGCACCAATGGATCTTAACCACTCCTGAGCTATCTGTCCACCATTATTGGCTATTTCACCACTTGTGTTGCAGATATGATATCTCTTTGCCAAATCTGACCAGTTGACTGGCACATCATCTGGATAGTTGTCAACTTCCTCTTTCATTCCCTCTTTGTCCCAAGTGATGTTGCCAAAATTTCCAACAGGGTTTCTCCTTTTTGGTGTTGCACCACTAGCAGATTGCCGCTTCCGAGCACTTGCTTTACTCTCAAAGGCCATGGCAAGTCTTGAACGCTCTGTTGCTGCCAGTGATTGGCGGTTACCATAAGACCTTAAAATTAATTTTTGTAAAAGAATAATTAAATATACATACTGGATGACTGGTATTAGGATTAAAAAAAGTTGTAATAATTACCAGGCATTACACTTGAAGGGGAAGTTAATTCATCTGGTATATTTATGTTTATTGAAATGTGATATTGTGATTTAAATATACAAGAGCCGGTCATAAGCTCGCTACTTGAGGAAGTTCTGTGAGAGGCTTCGCTCTACTTCGTTGAATATGAGATGTCTCTAGAGATTTGAGAGTCGGGCGATGTATAAATATGTATATGATGTTTGGCTGTTCTGACCGTGTCTCAAGAGCTCAGTGGTTAGAGCGCCAATGCGTTGATTCGGAGACCTCTCCGGTTCGATTCCCATTTCATATACATTATACATATATTTGACCATATACAGTATATATATTAATACATGTAATATATTAAAATACACTATATTATTAAAAATTAATCATTTCAATTAAACTAATAATTTTAATGAAAATATTTAATTAAAATATTTAATTTTAATGAAAATATATAACAAATAGCACTGTACTCGTAATTTATTATACACGTACCTCATTACAGAAGTATCTTTCCATTGCTGTTCTAAATTTTCCTTCGTTTTTCTGTAACAAGATCTTATTTCTTTTTTTCTTTCAGCATTACTTTTTTTTTCTGCAAGATTCAGTTCTTTCACCTTGGTAAATGCTTCCTTTAATGGCATGCTGCACATATGTTCAAATGATGGATTTATCTTTTCGTATATTGCCCAAGCTGTGGCTGCTGCCTCCTTTTGGGTGCATTTGACTGGAGGCGGAGCGGTTATGTTGCACGAAAGATCTTGGGCGACGTTCACTGGACTAATGTTTGCGCTACCTTTGAACCGCGTTGACTTAACGGGGAAGAGAGACTGTTCGACGTACCGGTGGAAACAACCTTTGCAGTCCATTAAAGTATGTTCAGTTCTCCTTTGATGCGAAAGTTGATTCCAGTTATCAAGCGAGAAGGTTGTCTCATACCGTTCCCGTTCGTGCGCTTTACGTGGAGGCCATGTACTAAATTTCTTGCGTAAATCTGGGATCTTTCTGTGGAAGTCTTTGGCATTAATTTTGACTTGACTTCCAGCGAAGATGGTCGAAAACCGATTGAACATCTCACTTAAAGTGCGCGCTCGATGATCCTTTGGAGTTTCATTCTCGTCGCGTTTCAATTCGCCAACAACCGCCTTTGTTACCTTCCAGGCCGCTACTTTCGCGAAGCCACAAGCATGCGGATGGATGAAGCTCACTACCATCATAAAAATAATGGAGTTTTAGCCATATATGTATTCACCTTTTATATCGAACGCAGCTACGTTTTGTACACCTTTCTCAATCGACGCAAACTTTGAATATTGGCGCCAAACATCGAAGTACGCGCGCGTTAATAATCTGACAGACTCGATGTGATGTGACATAAGCCAGATCACTTTAAGACCAGACATTTTATTAATAATCACGCAAATTCAGTTTTGGAAGTTATATGCTTAAACTAATGGAATATCGTGCGTTATCATGCGTTTAATGATGCGCTCGATTCGCTATACGAGTCCTTTCGCAAACTGTTTATCGCGGGGTCTATATTCGCAATCAAAATGTGGTCTACAAAAATAAATAATTATAGCGTATTGACTATTGATGAGAGGCCACGATTCAATATATTGGTTCGCTTAGTTTCGACTAATGATCTAATGAGAATTATCTTGATCTGAAAACATTGATATACTTAAATCTCTCATCTCATGCATCTGCACCATTGTTTTTCTCAAGCTGTCGGATGGTTGTCATGACAATACGTACAACCGCTTAAGCAATTGCTTTGACCTAAACTGGCTCAAGCGTAAAAAATGTCGCCATAGAAAATATATATTGATGTTCCAAAGGTGAATTTCAGCCGCTTGGGAGGGAAGGTTCCCAAGGTCTCTCGTGTTTCTTTATACACTTAATCGCTGCCAAATATACTCAACTTCGTCGCTCCAATTTGTAAACTTGTATTTATAACCCCTAACGATCAGTATATCGATATACGCGCGCGATTCATGGTTATGCTTTGATTTCATCGCATTTATCTCAGCAATAAGTGCCGAAAAGCAACGATACAAATTGGTACGTTGAATAGTGATCTTAGAACGTATGTTCTGTGTTTAAAGATTAGCGTGGGACAATGCCAATCCTACCCTCCCGAGCGCGTTTTAAAATGCGCTATTTTATCGATGGTTTTATGCTTATAACTGCTCAAGTAATATCCTGTTGCCAAGGTACGAACAACCAAAAAAATCCTAAAATTCATACGAAGAACATTAACTCATGAAACAAACACATTGTTGCAATTCCAATATTTTAATGATTTTTGTTTTATTTTCTCCGATTTAACACGGCCGAGGAGACTGGACCCAGACATTAACGTACCTGAGCAGGAACATGTGGTTCCCCGGAAAGTTGGACAGTCCATTGCCCCTGTAGCACTGCTGCCGGTGTGTGACTGAACACCGACTTGTTATTAATGAGACTTATAAAAATGTAACATTAAGCATAGGTTAGATAATGGAGTCATATAGACATAGAGTCATGCAAATTAGAGAAAAGTCCCCAAGTGGACTTCCATCTTATTCAAGGGACTCTGTACCCAAAGAGCACGAGGGACCATTATCCAACAATCTTAGAGAATGGTTGGAACACAAAGTAATTTTAACTTTTACTATAAATTTTTTTGCACGTGCATTTACCGGAGACATTGACTTTATTGAATTAATTAGTGAACTCTACTGTATATAGAGTTCCTTTATCAGGTATGATATCTTTACAATTAATCCACCAATGTATCAACAAACATTTATAGTATTAATTTTTTAAAGCTACATGTACTAATGACCAAGAATGTTTATGTTTAAAGGTTTCTAAGCGTTCTCGGGCATTAGTAAATTTCATTGTTAGAGCATATTCGTACGTCTTCAACTTGACAGTAAACATGACCAGTATTGTGGGAGTTAACTGTCTTTCAATTTACAGCTTTTATAATACATGCCCTTTGTTCTAACACAGTCCCTACAAAGGGCATGTATTATAGAAGCTGCAAATTGAATGACAGTTAACTTGATCAATACTGATCATGTCTACAGTAGACTACTGTCAAGTTGAAGATGTGCTATTTATGTAAAGCATTGGTCAGTTGATCTGCAGAAAAATACTGTTGACAATTATATGCATTGTAATTATTTGCTGTGAGTATTTAGATTGATTTTCCTTGTTATATTCCTTTAGATTGGAGATGATGCTAATGTTATAGCTGCAGCCTCGAAGGAAAACATGCCACCATTTATCGTCGTTGGTGGAAACATTGACGAGCCAACATATGAGATGTGCATTGTCGCAGAGAGGAATATCCTCTTGGATGTTTCTGGCATACTGGAAGCAACAGAGTTGTTGATGTTATTATATTATGTATGCAACTTGGAATATCCAAAGGAGTGCTTTAGCACCTTCTTCTTTTTACAAAGACATATTCTAAAGGTATTTGACACGCAAAAAATCCCAACTAGGGTACTATTACTCATGTCAGAACTTGGACAAATTTAGACAATTGCATGCTAGAGCCTAGAACTTTTATCTTTCTAATCTTTTAAATTCTAATCTTTTAAACTTATATATGATAGAGTAAATTGCAAAACCTATGGCTAGCCTGTTGTTGAAATACATGAACACTTTAAAGGGTAAAATAACTGGTCAAATGGTAGACTAGAGGTTATTTTATTTTTATGAGATATTTCAGTGTGTTTGATATGCAAATTATGACATCACAAGCTGGGTACAACATTTTTAAACATTGAAATATAGTTATTGTGCTGATTGTTCAGTGACTTGAAGAGTTATGAACACAATTTCAAGTTACTTTAGGAACAAACCTATTTGCCTAACGTTTTGAGAAAACCATCTTATGTGTATTGTGGGATTCTTTTTGCTATGAACCATACCAACAATAGTTCTGATATGTTTGTTTATTCATTTGCCATATGTTTTGCATTTTGCTGTACTTTTTATTCAACTAGTATTTTCTGTAAAATTATAAAGCATGCAGTTGTCCCAGTTTAATTAACTTTCAGTTTATTAAGTTAAAGTGTCTATGACCCCAAATACAATATTATACTGATATAGATTCTACATGAAGTGAAAAGTGGAATGACAAAATATTTTATGATATGAGTTTGCCATTGATATTCTATAAAGGTTTGTTTATCAGAAATGCTAATGAATGTGATGCATTTGGCTTTCTTTTCTGCTTTCCGTGGGATAGACCGGTTAAGGATTTGAGTGATCTTAACACATTAATCAGCTTGATCTTAACACATTAATCTCCAGTAGTTGTTAAATTCGTTGTGTTTTGCTTAAAAGCAATCTAATTGGACTGGGACTATTGCATAGATGATTTTCAAAATCACATGACATGGCTCATACATATTATGGCTGGAAGGACTATAATAATAGCAGCGATCTTTGCAAACAAGTACAAACAAGTGCCTCCGGATACGAGTAAACAATTGTAATGTCAAAACATGATAAACTGATGCTATATCACATGTTCACCAAGATTGATGCTTTGTTAAAAATTTTGTCCTTCCAGCATATTATGCATGAGTCATGTCATGTAATTTGTTTTTTACTTTCGTGTATATATTATGTTGCTACACAATAAACTATTATAATATTGATCATTAATCTGATGAATTGGATGTTGTATAATTATACCAATAGAGCAAATAGAATTTTGCATCATTGTAGGGTAACAATACACTGCCTGGTGTAAAAAGACACCACAAGTGTAAATTTACACTCCTTTGGTGTCCACAGAGAGGCAAGAGGTTTTACACCAAAGTGGTGTAAATATACACTGACTGGTGTAAAAAGACACCACAAGTGTAAATTTACACTAATTTGGTGTCCACAGAGAGGCAAGAGGTTTTACACCAAAGTGGTGTAAATATACACTGACTGGTGTAAAAAGACACCACAAGTGTAAATTTACACTCATTTGGTGTCCACAGAGAGGCAAGAGATTTTACACCAAGGTGGTGTAAATATACACTGACTGGTGTAGACTAACACTTACAATAGCGTAAATTTACACTCATGGCGGTGTCCACACAGAGGCAAGAATTTACACCGATTTTGGTGTTCCCACAACACCCAGAGATTTAGAGTGCACTATACAGTTCTCTTTGTGGTTCTTTAGTATGTCGACTGTACTAAAGCATTTTAGACAGTACCTGCAGAAGTTCTTTTTATGCTCGTGTTTAGTTTGATTGTACATAAACCTATTAAAGTCCTTAATGTATACGTAGTGTTGTTTCTCGTCTTTTGTTATTAGCAGAAGATCCATGTGGTCCTCGTTGCTCTCTTTGGACACATAGATGGGAAATGCTTGTTTGTCCTCATACCCAAATACGTTGATGTTTGTATTATTAAGTTTCTCTATTTTATTGTATTGTTTAACTGATACTGGGAAGTCGACTCCCTCATAGTATACAGTGTTAATGTTTTTCTTGTGTTTCGACACTCTCTCTGGGTGCTCGCGTACTGGGTTCTTATGTAGTATGTGACACCACATGAAACACTTGTCATCGTTGTTCTTTATGTTGATTAGAACCTTCAGTGAGTTCCTCAATTCCAACGGTAGTTCGATATAGCTGGATCCTTTTAGAGGTTCGTACACTACTACGTTTATATAGTGGTCGTCTATATTGTCTATAGTCCACCCAGACCCTTCTGATAGCCACACAGCTATACGATTTAGTATCTCTTCGCTTGACTGTCTTGTGGTTTTATTAATACCGTTTCTACTAATTACTGTTTTAGTGACACTGTTGAAGAACGCGGTTTTAAACGTCGTTCTATCTCCACCTAATTGTTTCTCTAGAGTCACTTTTAGTGTCTCATTGTATTATATACCTCTTAGTTGTCTTAGGTCTTTCCTTAGAGTTAGACCCACAGCTACTCTAGTTTTGTTGAGTTGTGATAGTGGATCCTTATTGTCTCTCACTTCAACGTTGTATGATCTAGTGTGTCCTTTGAATGCTATTTGCCTTTGTGTGATTGTAAGAAACATATCGTGGATCTTTCTTATGCGTTCCTCTTGCTCTCTCTCGCTCCTTTCGAGAAGTGCTCGTTGCTCTGTGACGAACGACTTCAGGTCCTCTAGTTTGTTCTCTCGTCTGTTCCTTCGTCTGATCCTTCATTTGTTCCTTCTGATAGCGTCAACAACTGTCTGTCTTGACGCTACTCTCACAAGTTCCATCCATTCATATCCTAACTGTTTAGCTTCGGCGAAGTATTTTTCTGATAACTCTCTTAAGAAATACATGTCGCTATATAATATAGGATATGTATTATTCCTTTAGACCTTTTTTTAAAAACGAGTCGTTTTACAATGTAATCACGCTTCCAAATTTCTCAAATGTTTTTTGGTCCTTAGGTGTCTCTGCTAGAAGGTCACGTGGTATGACCTGTCGCACGTTCCACATACCCATTTGTAAGTGTTCATCCACACTGTGGTTTGCGCTATGGCTGCTCTTAAAGCTTCTTCTTTGGTTTGGTAAATTCTAGGTCTTCCCATTATATAATACTATATGTTTTATTTCTCTAGACCTTTTCTGACCCACTCGTTGTAGCACGCGTCACCTTCACACTTGTCCCAACCTAGATCCTTATATACTACACTATATAGGTTATATTCAAATCGTTCCTTGATCTTGCCAGGTTTGAGGTCATTAGCCTTACCTCTCAACTTTATACGTCTTCTAGAGCATATTCTAATAACGTAGAAACTATATTTCGATATGTTCTTAGCAATCAGTTTGTTTCTCTTTAGAGACCCTACTATTTCTATAAAGTCGCTGACTACTAGTGGTATGCTATCCTCACTAACTAGTCTCTTACTAGCGGTCAACATTCTCTCTAACCATTTACTATAGCCATGAGCTGATTTCTTATACATCCAAATATTGGGTATGAAATTGTTTATGTATCCGTATGTGGTCTCTCCACACTTGTTACAACTAAATACACCGTCTTCGATTGGGGTTCTATGGTTACTACATTTGTAGCAGTATGTGGTGTCGTGACATTTGTTTGGTGTTGGGTCCTTCTGTTTGTCGTAGTTTCGAATCTCGTCCATTGTACATCCATCAAGGATCATTCTTGTTAGACGTTGCTCGACCATTAGATGTTTCAGATGTTGCTCAACCATTGGATGTTGCTCAGTCATTTAAGTTACTACACCACTATATCTTTAGACTATTTTCAAAGTCTAAGATATAGTGATGTAGCAACTTAAATGTCGCTCTAGAAGGTGTAGTAGTTAGATAACTCGGAACGTTTACTAAGTGTCTTCCTATTATGCTGTGTCGTCGTGATCTGTCTCAATCGATCTTGAGTGTCTGACAATAGTAGTCTCAACACTTTGGTCTTATTTACCTGGCGAATAAGATTCTCACAGAGTATCAGCAATGCTTCATTGTGTTTCTGGTTCTCAAAAAGTGTCTCCAACACATTATGTGTCTCCAGTGCGTTGTGTTTGAGCTTCTCGTCAGCTTCCATCGCTATCTCCTTCAAAGTTTTAGCACTCATAACTATAGTGCTATATATATATAGTTGTGTTCAGATCACTCTATACATCAAGTACCCAATGGGTAACCCGACAGCTCCAACGAATATCATTTGGTACTCTTTCATCTCGTCTAAGGGTTTGTAATAGTCTGATAACTCAGGCTCTTTACTAAACGTCTTCCCATCATACTGTATCGTCAGTACTTGTCTTAGTTGGTCTAGAGCGTGGTTTGTGTCGTTTATGTCTGCATTAGCATCTGACAGTTGTTGTCTTAGCTCCTGAATTTTGTCTCTCTGACGAATCTCATTCTCGTAGAACTTTTCTTTCGCTCTCGCAAGACTTTCCAGTGCTTTGTTGTGTCTCTTTATCTCTGTCTCGTAGCCGGTATGGTTTAGCTTACTGAATAGAAATCCAGCTCCTGCGAATGCTATAGCGTTGAACAACCCACCTGCTACCACGCTAGCCATTATGTATTACGTTATATTATTTTGAGAACGGGTCCACAGGTAGGTATTTCTTACTCTGCGCCCACTTAACGAGTAGTGTTGAAGCGCCTACAGCATTAGCTAGCTTTATAGTACCCTTCACTGACTCGGGAGTGCCTAGCGGTTCTTTTAGCACTTTCTTTGATGCCATGGACATGGCTACAGCTCCAGCAGTCACAAGGGCTGCATCATATAGCTCGTTCATCAGTTCTTTCTTGTCTATTGGCGATGTCATATACTATACAATATGTTTTATTAATCGAAGCTGTCGAGGGTACGTGGTGGTGGTTCCTTTTTAATTACAACATTCTTAGACTCCTCATTAACAGTCACCATTTGTTTATCTTGCTTCATCGCATAATACAGTGAGCCGGCAGCTACAACCACTCCTATAGTTCCTATTACGTATCCATAATTAAAACCGTCATCCTCTCTCTCACTTGTTACTCTCTCTCATCTTCTTCTCTTTTGCTGCTTTAGATATAGCAGCCAAGCGTTTGCCTGCCTCTACTCTCTTAGGGTCTTTGGTCTTTGTCACTGACGTTATAATAGGTATGCCCTCGCTACTGTCAGTCATCTATATTATACGTGGTGTCTTGTTACAGATGACCTCACAGACCATCTCACAGTTATCTCATAGATATAGTATTCGATGAAAGTGTCTTTGGTGATTAGACAGTGCGGTTTCACTCTTAAATCTCCTGTTGCAGTACTCACACAGAACTCTAGAGTCTCTCATATATGTCTCTATGAAATGTATTGCCTTGTGTTGGTCTGAGGATAGTAGTGTGTTGTACCCTTGCGATCTTAGTCTCTTTAATGACTTCATCTGGTTATGCCTAATAACCCCATTACCTTTCGGTGTTTTAAACTCTATAGCAAACCCACTATATCTCGTGTGTAATTGTGGAACTATCAAATCTGGTTGTCCACCTACGTATCCCTTGTTCCACCCATCTTTTCTTCTAGTTGTTGTGTCTTGATATTCACCAAGTCCTGGAATGGTTATTATTGGATGGTACTCTCTAATATATTTCACAATGTCGTAGTGTAAATCTGTCTCATTCATGATTGATAGTTGGTTACACTGTGTATATTGGCCTGTCTTTCTTATAGATGGTAGGACTTCTGTGAATACCCATTTTTGAAACTTATTGGCTGACTTTAATTTTGACGAAAATACTAGAGCGTAAACTCCTGGTTCCGATATGAAAATCGTGTTAGATTGCGAGTTACAAGGGGGCGTGAATCGCGCCCCCCTTTAAACACCTCGCGCTTGACCTTATATGTGTCGTCCACATGTACCTTGATAGCCCATTTAGAATTCTTATACCCTAGTGCCTTAGCCACTTCTTTTCCATGAAACCATATATTATCTCCATATAAGGCTCGTCATATAATATACTGTGCGTAATATTATAAGTGACTCTGACCAAGATCCCAAAATGGGATCTTGGTAAGACTAGTCTATTTTATCGCTCAAAAAGCTGAGGTCCTGTTTCAGGGCGTCAGCTCTCGTCGTCTTTTATGTGGAAAACACCATAAGTTCTGATATATAGACTGTGTGTGGTTGTGTATTCAAAGGGGGCGTCGAAACGATGGGGGGGGGGGGGGGGCTAAAAAACAATAGCTTATACCATTTTGAGGTGTTGGTCAAAATGAGTGCCTACTCTTGGAACTTGTCGACTGACGAGAATGTAAGAGCACACATCCTTGGTTCTTATACGTAGACCATACGCAACCACGCACTCTAAGGGGTCTGACCTCTTATGTCTTAATTTAGAGCGCTAGTCTCATCATATATTTTGCTATACTTTTCCACCATTCCATTAATTGGTGGGCACAAGTCAGTCACAATGTCGTCTAGCACTTTAACGTCTGAGAGAAATATTGATTCGTTATAAGGAAGACCTCTGAGATACGATACTAATTGTGTCAATATATTTTTGTAGCTAGTGTGTGCGAACTTACAATGTTCTACTCTAATTGCTAGATTGGATTTAGCCAAGTAGCCTTGAATGATCACACCAGGACCACTAATACAAGCCATGACTACAGGGTTAGCGGTTAGCGACCCAGCTACAATCCCTACTGTCGTTAACCCTATACTAGCCATGTTTAACGATAGTTTAATTTTCTTCAACCTTTTATAGGCCTATTTCCACTTGTAACAGACTTCTAGTTTGTGGTAGTGCGCGTAGAACCGTTTGAGCTCTAGTGTCTCTTCCTCTGTCATATCCTTCGATATGTGGTCAAAATCAACAACTGATTTCTTCATTGTCCTATAATTTACTTTATATTATATTCCTCCATCATTTTCCCACCAACTATTAAAACGTCTCGGTTTGTCATGTAACCAGAGATGATCTTCATACCGTAGAACTCTATCAGAGACGGGTACGCGTAGGGTGCGAGTGGCGCTTTTGGTCGATGTATTGCAAATATTGTTAGATAGGGATATCCTATCTCGTTATAGTTAGCTGTGAAGTCTGAGTCTGCATTTGACCTTACGTTGTTGACCCTAATATGTGAATTGTCCATCTGCCAATGTATTGATATCATGTGCCTCTTGGTGGTGTCGATGTTATTTGGGATTGCACACGTGTACTCCTTCGCTGGGAGGCCACCACCATACGATAACTTATCAGTTGTACCACCTTTGTATCCTATGAACTTGTCCCACGACCCATCGTCGTTTGAGACAAGCGCCTCCCAACCTTTCGTAGGCACCCTCTTGGCTAACCTCGCTACCACAAAAACGGATATGTCACAGTACTGCATACGTGGACAGTTAAAGTGCATTCCAACCTCGAGTTGATGTTGGGTTATTGTAGGGGATAGGAAGCTATGACCACTGTCAGTACCAATAATAGGACCATAGGATTGAATACTTTGCACTAGTGTGTTTCCAATGGCTTTCACTTTATATGTCCCACTGTGGTAAAACTGTGCCATATCTGTGTTCGCGGTGTGCTTTGTGGTATTAAAATCGAATAGAACGTTATAGGACTGCACTTTAAAGTATTGTGATAAATACACGGACTCCAACACTTTTTTACTAATAGCATCCAAATCATCGACTGGAGCTGCTATGTTTTTGAGTGCCCTGAGCGCCATATCTATATCTCCAGACATCCTCCCACCGCTTACGCTTAATTTAGGGTCATTGTCTAGATGTCTCTTCGCTCTTCTTAATATTTTGTCGCTCTCGTAGTCTCTGTCCTCAAATCCATAACTTAGACTCATCCTTGGTGTGCTACATTTGGTGTCGCCAGACGACGCGTCACCTTTGGTTGATTGTCAAGTGTCTCCAGGTGCTCTCCACCTTCTTGGTGAACTTTCTTGGCCTCCATCGTTGGTGCGTAGTTTAACCCACTATTTACTCCAAACTTCATACTCTGTGTAGCAGTCTTTAGCAGGTTGTTGTACCCAGCGATTTTGTTCTTGAGGATTACCACGTTACTTGGCATTAACCATGTAGACGGTGATAGTGCTAGATTTTGGACAACGTTAGTGTCTCTAATCGACTTGTTCATGTTGAGAATCCACGTTGACACGTCATAGTTTATAACACTATCCTCCACCAACTTGCGAAATTCTTGTTGAGTCTCTAGACTACCTACGGAACAAATTGTTTATTATATACAACATTTTCGTAACCGTTACATTGGATTATTATTTGCCGTCTGTGACTTATGTGACTATTACTATGGGGGAATTATTGAATGTATGGAAATTGAATCGAGACAAATTGGTCGGGGTTATGGAGACTACGCATATATTGAAAAAATGAAAACTGAAATGAACCAAGATGAATGCAAGGATTGGCGAATCTTAACAGATAAACAACACTATGTAATACCCGTAGTTCATACACAACGAAAATATTTTATTTATGGTGAAAAACTATGTTCGAATTATCATAAATTACTATTAATACCCGCTCAAACATTAGTTAAATCTGTTTTTCATTTGAATGATAATCATTCCGATAATTTTTTTATTGAAATTCAAACAAGTTGTTACCCTAGAAATGATATTTACCACTTTATTTCTATTACTATTAATGATGATCAAACTACAATTCCTAAAGCCATAGGATATGGAGGGTCTTATCTTTGTAATACATTACATAGACTTAATCGTTGTTTTAGTCGTGAATTTACATATTGCTGTATTTATTTATATTTTATAGATCCGTTTTATTTGAAGTCTACTTTTTATTATCTACATAATTTAGATAATTTTGAGAAAATAGTTTATCAACTTGCAAGTTGTTTAATTTTTCTTTTGCGAAAATCATAACCCTATATAAAAAATTATCACTAGTAACGATAGGATTTATAATTTTAATCTCGATAAGATTGTTAAGCTAATGATAACGAAACCCCCGCCTATTAACTGTTGTTATAAAAATTGTCAGAATTACTCTTATTGGTTTAAATTGTTTTATAAGACAAGTCAAAATTATAAGTTTAAAGTAAGTTTATTTTCTGATCTAGTTAAAAATAATAGTATTATACAAAATAATAGACCCATTAGTTTACAATTTTACCCTCCGCATTTGGATATATTATATAATTATACTATAAGGGTAAGGATTACATCTGATAATACTAGATCATCTACTTTTATTATTAAGAGTATTATAGAAGCATATAATATTAACTATGAAGATCCTGACATTATAATACAGAGTATTGAAAAATTGTATTTAGACTAATTTTAAAAATTCAAAGAATATATTCAACAACCAAAACCAAGTGTGTTTTTTGTCATTGGGGAATAAAATGAATTTAAGATGAGAATTTCTAAAATCTAAAATTGTTTGACGTACAAACAATTTTATATAATATTCTTCATTATCAATGTTTTTATATCTAAAAAAACAAAGGATTAAAGCAAAAAATGCTATTATTTGTCCAATTTCATGTCTATCCATCCGATTATATACATCCAAAAGTTCACGTGAAATTTTTAAATGTTCAATAATATTTTTAAAAAAATTCTCATGATCGTCAAGACATTTCCACACACTTTTTTCCATATTTTTATTGATTTTTATTTCAAAACGTGCCAGTTCTTTTACCATAATATTCCACACCTCCATGATTTCACACACTTTACTGATTTTTATATTTACAACAATATCATTTTATACATTTTGGTTTTCTTTTTTTAAAATCATGCTTTCTTTTTATTTCCTTATTATTATCCATTATATATCGTTTTCCATAAGATCGCTCGTAAATTTTTTAGAACGCCATTGCAAATATTGTTTATTTATATATAGTTTATCAATATAGAGACCCTCTAACTCACGATATTTATCGCGTTGTGTACGAATAATATCTTGATCATAATTCGAATAGATTGTCATTCGTTTTTCTTCATGATGTTCATCGCCTTTTTTTTCACGTTTCATATAAATTAAAGAACGTTTAAAACATCTTTTCTTCAATGGAGGATCGTGCAATACTTCTCGATCGTCTTCCTCTTCTTCTTCTTCTTCCTCTTCTTTACACAGTTGTATTTCTTGTTGAAATAATGGTTGGGGTGATGTAGACATAGGTGGTGGTAGTGGTGGTGGTGGTGGTGAAAGAGGAATAGGAGATAATGTTGGGGAAAGAGCGTTTGCTAATTCATCAACAATTTGTAATAAATGTGTTCCTTGAACGGGTACCATTTCATCACACAATCGTATTAAATTCGCAGGAGAAGGAATAGGGATTTGTCCAAAGAAATCAATGGGCATTTCGTGTATGTAATTATCTAATTCATCTTCTTGAGCGGGTAATTCGTATACCTGTGGCGGTGAAATCGTTTGCAGTGGAATAGGAGATGTATTATACTTTGCTTGCGGTGTTTGAAGAGGTATATTATACTGTTCTTGCGATAGTAGAGGTGGTGGGGTGTTTACTTGCTGAGGTAGAGGCGGTATCTTTGCTTGCCGTGGCGACGCGTTATACTTCTCGCTTGCGGGAGTAGAGGGTATATGTGACTGGACAGTGCTTGAGATGGTGAATTTACTTGCGGTAGTAGAGACGGTATCTTTGCCTGCCGTGGCGACGTGTTATACTTCGCTTGCGGGAGTAGAGGGTATATGTGACTGGACTGTGCTTGAGCTATCGGTACAGCGAAATTTAATTGCGACTGTGCGATGTCTTTAGTTGGACGATGTTTGACATTCTTTCTTCTTCTGATTTCTTGACTGCATGAAGTATATTGTTCATCATCTGAAATATCCAGACCCATTTTACGATATTCTTGTCGCTGTAGACGTCGTTGTTTTAACATTTTGGGAATATCTTTTCCTTTACTTTCAATCCGAGCAATTGTTTTTCCACTTTCAACATTTTTCTGGGTCTGCTTCACACGAGCCATAATTATATTGTGACTAAAAAATTTAGAATCAAACGCTTATAAAAAACAAGCTAAAAAAATGGGGTAACCTGATTGGTTGAACTTGATTCCATAATAAAAAATCGGGGTATTCTCATTGGTTGAATGATAAAATAAATATTATAAGATAGCCCCGACGATTACTAATACATGTAAATATTTTTAATCTTTTTGTTGACTTAATGCTAGGGTACGCGTTGTTTAAATATTTATCGGTAAAACGTTGTAGGGAAAGATATAAAAACACATGTTAGGAGTAATATTTTGTTTAGAACACTTTCAAAATGATTGCGGGTACTAAAGAAAATCCTCTGTTGGCAATAATGATCGATTTAGCTAAGTATTTTTCACATATTGAATATCAAGTGCTTGAATGTCGTAAAATGGATATGTTACCAAACAATGAACGTCCTGATAGAATAATATATAAGATATTATTGTTATGGGATGAGAAATATATATATACCTACTCATCGGACGATTTTACACATTTGATCGGGGAGTTTGTGAATGTACATATCGATGCTCCTCCACCCTATCAGCCATGAATCAAGCAACATTTATAGATATAATATATATGAAGAATCTATCTCGTGAACGAAATCTACAGTTAATTGGTTCAAGACCCATACCCAAACGCGCTGGCGAACCGACACAGATGTATGATCTTTTTTTTAACGATGAATATAACAATTATTTTAAAATAGAATTCGATTCATCCCAACACGATAAGATTGGTAAAAGTGTGTATCTTACCAATCATTATATATTCATTGTAAAAGATTAATCCTTTGTGTATATAGACATCTCTATCCAAAACATTTTATTATTAGACAAGACTCATCATGGCAACAAGTATAGATATAAACGAAATTAAACTTGATAACGTTAAGTTATACACCTCTGAATTTTTATATACAATTTGTAAGGACTCTGATTTTTATGTCGTTGACTTTATGAAGAAAGTTAAAATTTGGTTAGATGACCGGCGCGGGATAATATTAAAAGATTTTAATCTCACCTCTGTTCTTAATACCAAAATGAATGTCCAAGCAGGAATTATTGTTGCTGTGATTCTATGAAAGGAGAATCAAGAAGATCTCGTGGGAAAGCACATCTACTTTGCAAACTCATACACAATGCGTTGTACCAATCCATAATTATTACGTTAAAACATGTATATGTTATTAAAAACCATTTATCATCTGTTTTGACATGTATGAATTAATTAACACTCTCTCCGATACTTATATTATCGAGCAAAATTGTTTAACGGGTATATTAAAATATATACTAAATTGTGTGTAAAGTGTAAAATAGAGTATCAAAAAGCATAAAAATATGTTTAAATAAATGTAACAATGCTTAAATATCTAGAATATAGACGTATTTAAACATATACCCTTACGGAAATATATATTTCACAGGACTAATCCCTCCAAAATGGCCGCTAATCCCTAATGTAATTAATAAATCAACTGAATAGTCAGGTTAGAACTCATTATAAAATCGTATCTGCAAAATACACAAACAAAATGGCCGCAAATCCCCAACGAGTATAATACATCAACTTTTGACATCGTAGACCCAATTGCTAATTATAAACCAGCGTCTTTAATCCCGGCAATACATATTCATTGTCCCTACCTATATTATTAATCAACTGCTTTGACATAGGGGGAGTGATTAGAATAAAACGCTTATTATATATTCGCGTCCCTAATCGTCTAACAACAGTCATTGTTCCTACCCATAATAATTCAATTGTTTTGACATGAAGGCTTTAATGAACGATCTCTGATTGGATAGATACGGGGGAGGGTTTGATTATAGAAACTCTGATTGGTCAAACCCGTTAAAGCATTGTAATAGTACGGTAGACCGTGATTATAAAATAAACAAGTAAAGACGTCTCAAACCATACGATTTCAAGCTGGAGACGAGTATACGAAAAAGAAGAACAGTAAGAAGATGGGTGACAACATTCGAGAAAGAAACGCAGACCCCTCCAACAACGCGAACACAAGAAACACAGACACCAAAGCACCCGAAGGAAAAAAGGAAGAAAATGTAACATACCGATAAAATGTTTTGGCTGTCTGTAAAATCGACATGTATTTATTATGTTTTTTTATTTCTCTTAGAAAGAAACCATCCCTCCACCACCAATAGCCGACACTATTGAAACTGTGCCGGGGATACTGCTGGTTCAAGATCCCGAAGAAAGCGAGTGGGCGTTCAGAGTCCAAACGGACTCTGAATATGATTTTGATGAGTATGAGCCTCCTCCTCCGGAAGAAGACGATGATCCCGCGTGTGGGGATATGTAGACACCCGTGGTGAGGAGTTTATGTACTTCGAACGAAGCAAACAATTGGTAAAAATGCATTAAACCAATTTTGTTTTACTTGTAGGTTCCTCATTAAAAAGGGAACCGCTTAGATGTATCGAAAACTTTTTTTAATATATATATTTTTGTAAAAATCTTTTTTGATACTTATATTTCCATTTTTAAAAAAAATATAATTCATCAAACTTCTACATCGTGTGTGTGTTTTACTATAGCTAACTCTTTCATCATACGCTAACGAACAACCCTGGCGTAAAATAAGCAATTGATAGAATAAGGGATGACCTGTACTGTTGCTATGGACCAGAGCCAATCTCATTCCAATCGCAAATTCGACTACGGGTGAACGCGCGCCAATGCAGTTTAGTAATAAAATACTACGGCACATTGGAAGATGTCAGAGTCTTGTACCGAAGCACAACTTACAAGCGAGCAAAACACACACAACTGAAAAATATAAAAAAACATCTGCTTATATACTCTACAATTCTCTTAACATTTTTTGGGGGGGTTTCTCCAAATTTTTTAAAACACTTTTACGGTATAAAACTTTTTCCACAACTCTAATATTTATTTTGAAATATTTCATCTAAAATTATTTTGAGAACATTTTTCAACTATAACCCATCTCTCAAACTTTTAGGAAGACTTAAAACACCAAAATAATTTTTTGAGTTATATCATCTTAAAATATTTTGAGGAAATATCATTTTTAAAAATACAGTAACTAGGGAATATCAGTCATTCGGCCATAAGATGGCGTCGAGGTAAGAGCTCCATGATGGAAATTTCTATGATTAATTCTATAAGTCAAAATGTGTGTTTATTTTTATTTCAAAAAACATTACAACTCTTCAAATAAAAATATGGCAGTTTTTCCCAAAATGTGGGTTTATTTTTATTTCAAAAAACATTACAACTCTTCAAATAAAAATATGGAAGTTTTTTGATGGCACGTGCACGTAAGTATAAATCACATCGGGTGAGGTATGATGGTTACGTATAATATAATTTTTTGTATTTCTTTTTTCAAAACGAGGTGTGTGTGTGTGTCAGTATATATATCACATGTGAATGATGATATGAATAAGTGCTGTCGCGGATGCTATATGGGGTTGAAAGCAGTGATGAACCAGGAACAGGATGTTTAGTCGTAGAATTTCGTGTTCCAAATAATTGATGATCAGTGTTGAAAGTTTGCAAAGAAACCAAACATGTCTAAAGTGAAACTGCTTTCATTTTAGACATGTTTGGTTTCTGTATAAACTTTCACGGTTGGCAATTATTCCCGCAAATTGGGCCAAAGTAAATATCACTAGTTCCCAGCTCACTTTTTGGCGGGAGTTACTCGGTTATGCGTTATGCTTGAGCGGCAGCTTTCTTTACAATTGTCTAGCGGAATGTTTGGAAAACTGAGTCACAGTCGAACGGCCTTCCGCTGATATCGAAAATCCCCTGTTTCTTAGCTTTCGTTTGATATATTGATCGGCTAGTTTTATCCTTGTCTGTATTTGTTGTTCGCGCATTTCTAAACCTTATTTTGACGATATAGACATCAATGACGCCATAATATGTTGGCGTAAAGTAGAGGTAAATAATATATATTTTACTTCATTGACCGATGAAAGCGAAACCATAGAATCACAATAGATGTGTAGAACATTCGACTGAGCGCTCGGGAAGAACGTTTCAAAATTTCTCAATGGGTGAAAATTTGTAACAAAATTTGTGAAATTTGCGGCGGGGTGAAACGTGATGCCTTCGTTTTATTTACATTGGGTTTCTCAAACAGATTCACTCGCGTGGCTCGAAATTACTTTAAACAGGTTCGTGTATTCGGGAAATGCTATCAGAGAGATTCTCTTGACAATCCTCTCTGATTCACTGAGACATGAAACCGTATAAACGTAATCTCGAGTTATGCGAGTGAATTTGAATCTGTGTGAGCAACGCAATGTAGACATCACGGGAAGGCATCACGTTTCACCCGCGCCGCAAATTTGACAACTTTTGTTAAATATTTTCACCGAGTGAGAAATTTCGAAACGTTCTTCCCGAGCGCTCAGTCGAATGTCCTACATATCTATTGTGATTCCGTGGTTTCGCTTTCATAGGTAAACGAAGCAAAAATATATATTTACCTCTACTTTACGCCAACATATTATGGCGTCATTGATGTCTATATCGTTAAATAGGGATTAGAAATTCGTAGACAACAAATACATTTAAGGACAAAACTAGCCAATCAATATATCAAACGAAAGCTCAGAGACGGGGGGATATATTTATCGGCACAAGGAGGTTCGACTGTGTCCCAGTCTTCCAAACATTCCGATAGACAATTGTAAACAAAGCTGCCGCTCATACAAGACGCACAACCGAGCAAATCCAGCCAAAAAGTGAGCTGGGAACTAGTGTATTACTTGGCCCAATTTGCGGTTGTAATTGCCAACCGTGTTCCGCACTGATCATCAGTTGTTTGAAACACTAAATTCTACGACTAAACATCCTGTTCCTGGTTCATCAATGCTTTCAACCCTATATAGCAAAAGACGTCAGTACTTGCTTAACACTATTCACCTTGAATGACCTTCAATCTATCTCTGGTCGTAAAACTCAGGGACGATAAAAAAACTGGTCGTACAACAACACGATCATACAATGTGATATATATACTCTTGACCGCGACCACCTTATTTTGAATATTTTTATTCAAAAAACCTCTTGTATACGACCAGGTGCATATCCCCTGATTTGATGACTGGTGGCTCTTAACAGGGTGACCACACCTTAAAACTATTCAAACCCGCTGGAAATACGGGACTGGACTGTGCTCTGATTGATCAATTCAAATCATTCTTGATTCTGATTGACTTAGAGCTCGGTCCAGTCCCGTACACATTAATAATAATAATAATATATATATTACTACTTCTAAATCTCTAACAATGATATCATTATCCTCATCACTATCAATATTTATATACGATACTGTTTCAACACCTGTTAATTTGTGTTTGTATTTTTTTATATATTAACTGTTTTTTATATTGTTTGATCCTATCAGGTTCTTCTTCATCTTCAATACCCATTACCTGTTGCATAGGTGGTGGGGGTGGAGGAGGAGATAATGTATAGCATTTGTTGGTAATGAGGCAGGAAAAGATGAGATTAAGCGTTGCATCAATAGATTGTCAGCAATTAAATTATCAAAGTCAAGGGTGTTTGATAAATCAAATAACGTTGACGGTTCTTCTTGTATTGCTACGAAGTTTTAGATTGGTACTTGTATGGGAACACGTTTTCTTCGAGGATATTTATCGCCGGTAAGGCTTCCACAGGTAACGTTTTGGGAATATTTATCGCCGGTACTTGTAAGGCATCGACGGGAATATTTATCGCCGGTACTTGTAAGACATCGACAGGAATAGTTATCGCCGGTACTTGTAAGACATCGACGGGAATATGCTTTTGGATGGGAGGAGAAGGTAGATCTGGTATTGGTATTTCCTCTAACGGAATGAGCGGATAGGGTGATAATGGTGGTGGTGTTGTTGACTCAATGATTCTACAAACATCGGCGATTAATTTTACCTCTTCTTCATCCTCAGACTCTGACTCCGATGATATATCTGAGATGTAAAGGCCAAACTGTTTTTGTAACATTTCGGTGCGCATTTTCTCCATTTGGGGAAAACCTTTCCCCTTTCCATAGGACGATGTTTCTCCCACATTCTTTTCTTCTTCTTTGTACGGGATATGTTTTGGTCTGCCTGTCTGATCCTAGCCATTTGATTTTGTAAAAATGTTTGGAAAACGAAGGTTCTTATATTATTTTATAAAATAGTAAAGTGATTTCATTGGTTTATTTTCAGCGTGTTTCATTGGTTTAAAGGGTTAAGGTCTTTCAAGGGTTTTGAGAGAGTGCCATATTTTATTTTTAGAAATGTTATCCCCATTCGTTCAAGGTCAGGGTCGTTTACTCGTTCAAGGTCATTAATGGCATGCGAAGTATTTTGTTATTCACATTCGCGGTCAAGGTTAAATTTAGATTTTTTATTTTTTAGTAATAGGCAAAAAACGTAGGTGTATAATATAAAGTTAAAAGCTGTTGTGATTCCCTTTCGTTTTATATTATAAAAATAAAATCTGAACACTATTTTTCGTTAGACCGCTGTTGAGGTATGTTGACCACCCAACACTAATTTGTCTAGTCTGTGATTTTATTATTTTTAAATCAAAATCTGAGTAAGATCTTAAAGAAAGTGTGTTCAAACGTTTATTTTTATTTAACGAAAAGCAAAACGTTCAACGCACACTATATGTCTGCGTGAGAATTTCGGGTTTTCATTAAAGTAAATTTTGCGAGCGACGGTGTGAGAAATATGAACCCTTCGCTAACGTCAATAGCGCGCGCGACAGAATTATTAGCTGTTTTGCAAAATCATGTTGTTAACTGTATAGACGTAAGGTAAAAACGACTTTGTAATATAAAAATCAAAGTTGTTGTGAATCTATTTTATCTTCATTATTTAAAGAAATGTTAACGCAATTTTTCGTCAGACAGATGTTTTTGTGCACGGCTACCATACCAACACTGCCAATATTATAAGCCGTCAAGTGTGTGTATTTTCGTCTACCCATACCAACCACCCAATATTATAATCCGTCGAGATTTTCTAAAATAAAGAAAGCATATGTTCAATTTCAAAATCGTCAGGGTTGATCTTATAGAAAGTAAGAGTTCAACTCTTCACATGTATGTCTGATTTATTTGGTTTGATTATACAATTTCAGTTTGTGTGCGGTATGTGAAATATTAACCCCGTTGCTAGGGTCAATATCATGCCAAAAAAATTATTATTTGTCTGTGTGTGATTTCGTGTTGTTATATACATTTTTCTATAAAAGATAGGGTACTAAACGTTCAACATCAGTATTTTGAAGATGTATTCACCCCGTGCGAAAGACAAGGTCTTTTGGATGGCGTACTAAACAAGACTCTGATAAAATGCTTATAGCAGCGCAAATAATTGACACATCATCGTGTGTTTATAAGACGCTTTATCCCCTAAAAAAGACTCAAACAACAAGTGGTGAAAAAAAGATAAAAATAATATAAACATGAATCAGTATTAGTTTTTTAAAATTGTTTTTATGTCTTTAATATTATTTGGTCACTGTTATTTTTTCGAGTGTTTTTCTCTTTTTCATCCACCACGTCGGTCAGGCATTGGTTCATCAATTTGCCCCACGAGTCGATTTCGGCCATCATCTTCCTCTTTTTGGCTCTGGTGACAGGCACTTTCGGTTCGTCATCATCTTCCGTTACCTTGGGTCTTTCTTGCATTAAGAAAACGCAAAAGTTGCCACCATCGTAGTAGGCCTTCACATCTTTTAATTGTATTTCCATATTCATGTTTCTTATTTTTCTTTTAATTTTTCGTTATAACCTTCCTCTACGGGATATGATTGCTTTTAGGGGTGTAGACCGTTGGGTTGGGTTTTTATATTTGTTTATAGGGGTGGTACAATTATTTAACCAATGAGCTTTCACGAGTTTAAAATCTACCCAATCATATTTTTTAACCAATTAGCTTTCATTAGCTTAAAATCTAACCAATCACAACTTAAAACTATTAACCAATCGACAATTTTGGAATAAATTATATAGTTTTATTAGTAGAAAAATAGTATAAATATTCGGATAAAAACATTAAAAATTTAGTTATGAGTTTATACGATTTGGATTGTCCCTATAACTCTATTAAAGATAATTCTTTTTTAAAAGAATCAGCGATCCATTTTTTGAAAAAAGTTACACATTTGATTGACTGTGAAGCCTTTTATTTAAATCATCGATGGATTTATCGTGAAGTTTCGGTGATTTGTTTAGAAAATGGAGATTTTGAATATTTTCAATGCTACGATTCATAATTACCTGACTTTAAATATTTGAATTATGTAGAAAGAAAAACTATTATTTGTCAGAAACGTTTACATGGATTGTATTATGTGAATAAAAAACAACAACACTATTTGGATCAAAAAGAAATGATTGATAGACTGGAAATGATTTATGGGTCACACTCTTATGTTTTTGGATATAAAGGTGGAACTTTGGAGTCAATATTATGTGCAAAACTTAAGTTTTCTTGTGTCAATTTGGAACATTTTAATGTTGAAAAATATTCTACATTAATTGAAATGTATAATATTAAAGAAAAATGTTGTAAATATCATGATTCAAACACTACACATTGTTCGTTGTATGAAATAATTTTGTTTAGTGTTCGAATTATGGAAAAAATAAATAGAGTATGGAAACAAAATATTTTTTTATCACTCTATAAAAGTTTGAAACATTGAACATTAATTTAGTGTTTTAAGAATGGATGTATTGATCGATCACACCCTCTACATCGATCCTTCAAGATATACTGATGGATATTTTACATGCCGATATATTTGGGATTTTATTGACAGTTTTAGTTCTAATGAAGATGGAATTGAAGCGTACCATGTATTATTGAAGATTACAGATACCTTTGATTTAAGAGTAAATTACAAGATAAAAATATATTTTTATTTGAAAGAAGAAACCGATGGGAGATGTTATTTTGTAATTCAACTGTTTCAAGGTAAAGAAAAAGAACTTGTTCCTGATGGTATATTAAAACATTTTCAATGTTTATTTTCAACGTATATGAAACATAATTTACTACATTTCTGTTTTCCTTATTCTAAAGAAACAATTAACGTTTGGTTAAATGACAATTTTCCTGAAAAATTTCATTGTTATGATAATATTTCTTCTTATTTTATTTTGTGTATATTTAACGATTATCTATATTGCAGACAAAGACCAATTAATTGTGTAGAAATTGCTCGTACAATACGTAGTTTTTATTTGACAGCAATGACAAATTTTAACATTCTTAATACTGAAAAATTCACTCTTAAATGTACTGAATTGGTTGATAAAATGTAAAAATAAAAAAATGGAATAATAAATATTTTTGTTGACAAAAGAAAAAAGATGAAGAATATTTGTATTTATTTATAATATTAATACATTCTTATTTTCTCTAAAAATCCACCATATGTAAGAGATACTCCATACTGATGTCGTGGTTGTACTATTCCTCCTTTTTGAGATTTATTTTTTAGTGTTTTTAAGATTCCAACACCTTTACTAATTTCGTTGATGATATTTTTACCTAACGAGTTAGTTATTTTTATACCCCCAAGTTGTTTTTTAGTTCCTCTAAAGCCACCACCTCTTTGTTTTTTTCCCTTTAAATGCTTTACCTAATAATTTTAAATATCTTTTACATTTTTTACACCCCATTATGATTTATCGTTTTTTTCTTTTCCAATAGTTCGAACCATAATCAGCAAAAATTTCTTCATGGGATTTTATACGTTTTGAACTTTCTAAAAAGTATTTATTTTTATTTTTTTATAAGTAAAATAGGAATTATTTTTATATTTTGATCCTCTTTTTCCATAATTTGCAAAACGAGCTGCAGAATAAGTACTTAAATCAGCATCCAAACAATTGTTAGCAGTATCACATATACTATAGTTGGCATTCACATCTATACCGTATTTTCAATTTAATTCTGTTAGATTTGTTTTTCGACCAGTGCATTGGATTATTGTTTTTTTTGGATTAAATTGATTTTTCCACGCGAACAATCCCTTTCCAGCATTTGGAATATTTGATTTTTTTACACGTAAGTTATCTTCTTTAGCTAAATGGATCCAACATTTTTGGGTATGGGCGGTGCGTTTACGACATCTTATTCTTTTTATAGTATTACTTTTACATTGAAGAACATCCCGTATACTTTGTGATTTATTAACGATACGTGAGTTATTATTTCGTTTTCTTGCAGGTAATTTTGTTCTAACCATAATTAAATATTGTTTTAATTCCAAGATAGTTCGTATTATTTTTTTAATAAAATTTATAATACACTCAATTTTATATATAATAGATGATGATAATTGATATATATATTTTTTTAAATCTCCTAATCTTTCTTGTATTACTAAATAATTATTATAAATGATTTCCTCATTATCTTCTGTAAAATTTAATAGACATTCACGAAATATTTCTGGTGAAAATAAAACACAAGCATCATTATCTAAAACTTCATAGGCTATATAAGGTCCGTTATTTTTATTTTTTAAATAAATTTCTATATGTATAGTTTCACTCATTTTTTTAGAAAAAAATGGGTAATTGGATGGGTGCTGGAGATAAACCATTGGTGTCCCTTAACTGTATTAGTGTAAAAGAGGCAAATCATATTAATATAGGGGATCTTGTTGATGGAGAGGAAAACAAAAAAAATAAAAAAACCTCATGTATTTCTTGTTTTAGAAGAAGAAAAGAACAAAACCATGGAGAATCAACAGAAGGAATTTAAATGTAATAACAAAGAGATAGAACGTTTAGTAAGTTTGTTTGAAAGTGAAAAAAAAAATCCTCAAACAAATGAGGATAATATTATTAGTGTCGAGAAAATTAATGAAAAAGAAAATGAAAAGTTTAAAGTGATTGAACAAACTTTTTCAATATCTATTGCTCGTAAAGCGGGTGTTAATTTTATAGCTTTTATACAATCGTTGACGTTACTTTTTACTTATTTGATTAATTATGCACGTACAAGTGTAAAAAATAATGATGACTATGTGCGATTAATTTTTGGTCATGCCCCTAAGGGTATTTTCTCTACAGCTGTTATGAAATTAAGCGATGTTAATGTAAAATATTTTTTAAATATTTTTGAAAAACATATGCAAAGTAATCAAGAAATGATAGCGAACGGGTGGAAATGTACTGTAGTTATTCAAACTTTTCCATCGGGATTATCAGCTAATAATTTATCAAGTAACAAAAAAAAATCCTTTACTTAGGAGAAAAAAAATTTACAATAGATTAAATAAAGCAAATGAAAATGATACTGGAGGAGGTAAAGTAAATAAAGCTATAACAAAATATGATCGTAAATTTCGCACTGGAGTTTTTTATATTATCAGTACTAAGTTAACGCAAACAATTAAAAATTGTTGTTTTGTGTTATCTATTTTAGTAGGTCTATCGTTTTTGTATAAAGATCATAGGTATGAGACGATGACTAAACAAACTAGCAAAATAATTGACGAATTATTTAGTATTGAAGAAATACGTGATGTTTATAAAAAATCGGGTATACCCGAGGGTGAAGAAGTTAAAGTTAAACAATTTTCGATTGTGTACGAAAAATTTCTTAATGCTCAAGGTGTTGACTTGGTAGTGTATTAAGATCTCGATTTAGATAATATCATTTATGATTCACGTACAGATTCTGAAGGAAATCTTATTAAATTAACTAATAATATAGTATGTTTATGGTTAAATAATAAACATTATGATGTTGTTTTAAATATGAAGGAATTTTCTAAAATACAACCCAATAAATTTTGTATTAAATGTATGAGTTATTTTTCACAGGGTGAATTTATTGATTCACACGTGTGTCGAAGTAATTTAACCTGTCAAAAATGTTATAAAAATAATTTATGCCCTAAAGATACAACAAAGATTCAATGTTGTAATTGTAATATAGTGTTTTATAATCAAACATGTTATTTAAATCATTTAACTCATCACGCCGGGTCAGCTTTCGTCAAAATGCGGCCACTCAGGTGAAGGCAATACCGCGCCAAATCTGCGTTTTTTCCTGAGGGCTTGGGTACTAGCCAATTTGGCAAAAACTATAGCATTGATAATGGTAATTAGATACATGCGACATGAAAATTTGAGGCGAATCCAAACAGACGAGGCCTTCAGCTTTCGTTTGTTACCAAATGCGCTATGTTTGCGTGTAGCTTTAGTTAAAAATTTTGCCAGAGCGTCGACGTCCTTGGAGATACTTGAACAGATCTGCTAAAATTTCGGCTTCAATAAGTTTTTTGTACAATGATTTAAGAAGACATAAGAATTCATTTCTTCTTCACGAACTTTATGGTAAGAATCGTATGTTTTTTTGTTTTTGCTTAAATTCCTTTAATCAAGAATAAATCGAACATTTCTGGCGTGGTTCGTAGGGGTTTCCTCCATTTTGTTGTAAGATGTCTGTCTGTACTTTATTTGACTATAAATGCTTTCAGTCAATTGGTATCATCTGTATGATACATAGAGAATTAATATTGATTGAAGGCTGCTGTCGAAAGTGTTATGCGTCTATAAAGGATTTCTATACGAAGTTACCCTTTCGCATTTGATGATTTCATCAAAGCGAAATGCGAGCAAGCAATACAATAACATTGACGCGGATCACTAATAAAAATAATACATACTACATAGTAATAAGTTTATTTGTTGTCATCATACAGAGTCGACTCTTTTCTCAAAACGCTACACAAATAAAGGTCATACAGCGCTTCGCATCTATTACTAGTCTCCCATGTATTAGCTCCATAGGTTTAATATACGTTTTTTTGAAAAGCAATTGTATTTCATTATTTGACCCAGACGACCGCATGTTGATATTTGCGGGTTTTGATTTCAACATGTATTTGCTTATAACGTTGGACATGCTCGATCTCAAAGAATATAGTTTACACCATTCGAATTATCTCTTAAAGGGCTTTTACGTTCTGTGTAACATAGATTGGTATCGCTCATAAAACTATTTTCAATTTAAGATTTCTGACCTTGCCTTGGCAAGATTCGATTACAGCGCCAGCGGCTAAGTATTAAATATTTTCAAGCTAATTTAGAAATATGTACACGAAAATAGTTTTATAAATGTTGCAAATCTCTAATACATGGCAAATGAAAGCCCTTGAAAAGCGTTACCTAATAGTATGAATTATATCAATACTAGTTTAATATGCCATGCGCTATAAGTGAAAAAACTACAATTAACAGTAACAACTTTTGATAGGCGGACATGTTCAAACGTACTCTAATTTAAATGCTTTTTTAAAACAACTTTTATTAAGCCTACAGATTTCATGTTTACATTACTAGTGGAAGACTTCATGGGCTTTGAAACAAACATAACATGAGCTACATCTGTCTATTATTTTGAAAGAAAGAGTCAGGTTTGTGGGAACTAACAAGAATTATCATATTGCTTTCACTGAATATCCGCTGTACATTTATTTGCATAGTGCGGTCTCAGATGGCCACATTTTCGCGCATCCTGACCCGGCGTGCATAACATTTTTAAACCTTCTCAAAAAATTATTCACGTTTAACTCCTTGTCAATATATGTTTTTTTGTGAAAAAAATGTTATAAAATATGTTCTAGATTTTCTTTTTTTCGACGTGATAAAAGTGTAAAACATGATTGTTCTGAAAGATTTTGTTATCATTGTAATAGTTATCAGAAAAAGACGCATTATTGTTTTATGAAAACACTATCTATTCCAAAAAATAAAAAACAACCACCAACATTATTATTTTTCGATTTTGAAACAAAAGTAGATCACAATAAAATGTTAGTTCCTTTTTATTGTATGGTACAAAAAGTATGCATGCGCTGTCAAGATATCCCGTTTAAAAAACCACAAATTCCATTAATAATAAAACAATCGTGTTTTATTGATGAAAATATTTAAGCTGTTTGTTGTTGCGGGTATAGACAATTTCTTTTTGATAATAATAATAGCGCTGTTGTTGAAGATTTATGTAGTTTTATATTGGAACAAGAGGATTCTGTTTGGATTGCCCATAATGGTGGGAGATTTGATACAATTTTTATTTTTAAATATTTATTAGAAAAATTAAAAATTATTCCAAAAACTATTATGAATGGTACTAAAATAATGAGTTTAGAAATATGCGAAAAGAATATTCTATTTTTAGATAGTTATTTTTTTAACTATGCCCTTATCTGCTATTCCTAAATGTATGGGTCTTCTCGAAGATGAAAAAGGCTTTCACCCCTATAGATTTACTGATTTAAAGTATAGAGGGGATATGATTGATAGGGAATATTTTGATATGGATAATATGAGTGATAAAGATAAAATTGAAAAATGGTATAATGAAAAAAAAAAGTATATATATTTTTCGAGATGAAATATATTATTATTGTTGTGAGGATGTGAATATTTTAAGAAAAGGTTGAGTAAAATTTTCATCCATGATAGATTCGATTGCTTGTGTAGCAGCTTTTTATGAAAAAAATTGTATTACTATTGCAAGTTTAGCATCAAAAATATTTCGGCAAAACTTTTTAAAGGAAAAATGTGTAGGGATAATTCCTGCAGGAGGTTATCGATGCAATGTAAATCAAAGTATAATAGCGTTTTGTTGGTTGTATGAAATTAATAAATATTTATCAGGACCATTAGAATATAAAGGTTCCTCTCAAGGAGAAAAAAAAATATTAGGACGGTTTGTTGACGGGTTTTATGATAATACAGTTTATCAATTTCATGGGTGTTTTTTTCACGGATGTTCTCGTTGTTTTGTAAAATATGAAATGAATACTTTAGTGAATGAAAAATTTGGAACATTATGCGCGAAAACTCAACGTTTTACAAATGAATAATTAAATTCAGGATATAAAGTTGTTGAAAAATGGGAATGTGAATTTTTAAATGAAAAAAAATATAGTTGTAGTGATATTATTGAATTGAAAATTTTTTGGATATACAATATTAAACCCACGTGATGGATTATATGGCGGGCGAACTTCTTCTATATGTTTATTTAGAGAGATAAAACAAAATGAACCAATTAATTATGTAGACTTTACATATCTATATCCTTTTGTTCAAAAAGAATTTGTTTTCCCAGTTGGACACCCTAAAATTTTCGTTAATGAAGAGTGTGAGAATATAAATATAAAATATATTTTCGGTTTGATTAAATGTCGTATATTACCCCCGCAAAATATTTTTTTTTGCGTTTTACCCGTCAGAGTTGCTGGAAAATTATTATTTCCTTTATGTAATCAATGCGCTATCGATAAATGTGATAAATGTATACATAATGAAAACGATCGCTGTTTACAGGGTATATGGCCTAGTGTTGAAATTAATAAAGCTGTTGATAAGGGATATAAAATAATTCAAATCTATGAAATATATCATTATGATCGGCAAGAAAAAATCTTTGTTGATTATGTAAACGATTTTTTAAAACTAAAACAAGAGGCGTCAGGTTTACCTGCGGAATGTTTTAATAGTGATGGTAGTAAAAATGAAATTAAAATTAACCAGTATTGTAAAGATTATTTGAATCATGAACATATTAGTTTAGATAAAGATAAAATAGAAAAAAATCCCGGTTTAAGAACTATAGCGAAAACATTATTAAATTCCTTGTGGGGTAAATTTGCACAAAATGAAAATAACACGCTAGTTGCTTTTTTAAATGATTATGAGGAATTATTATTTTTAGCAAACGATAGGAGTAAAAAATTAACGTCTTTAGATTTTATTAACGATACTCTTTTACGTTGTACATATGAAAATGTAGATGAATCTACAGTAGCTTTAAAAACGGGTAATATTGTTATCGCATGTTTTGTTACAGCTTATGCGCGTCTACAGTTATATGATGTGATTGAAAAATTAGGAAAACATGTTTTATATTTTGATACCGATTCGGTTATCTATGTGGGAGATGAAACTAGTTGTTCGATTAAAACCGGTAATTATTTGGGAGAATTAACCAATGAATTAAAAGAAAATGAATGGATTACTCGATTTTGTTCAACAGGTCCTAAATGTTATTCTTATATTACTAATTTAAACGAAGAAGTGGTTCATGTAAAAGGATTTTCTTTAAAAAATAAAGCGAAAGATATCTTAAATTTTAAAACATTAAATAAATTAAATAAATTACAATTAGATATGAAAATAAAATATGTAAAGATAAATTAAATAATATTTTTATTAATAGCGAAATTAAAAAATGTTCATTTACTTTTAATAAAAGTATTGTTAAAGATAATGTTACTACAATCCCCTACGGATATTTAGAAGAAGAAGAAATGGACACATAGACTCGTTTTTTAACATTTTTTTTTAATTAAAGTTTGTGTTTGCTCAAAATATAAAAATTCCTCCCCAAACGTATCCACATAGTCCCACACTTTGTATTCGTCCTCATTTTCATTTTCACTTTCGCTCTCGCTAAAACCGTAATTGTTTATTATTTTGTAAATATTGTCATTGTTGTTTTTGGGAGGGTTAAATACCCCCATAACACTTCTTCCTCGTCTTGCACTTCTCCGGCTCCACCATCGTCTTTATCATCATCATCATCCTCATCCGGGTCTTCATCATCATCATCGTCTTCATCATTATCACCGTCACTGTCTTCACTATCACTGTCACAGTCTTCGCTGTCGTCACGGTCTTCATGGGCTTCTTCTCCCACTACTACCACATCCTCAACATTCTCGTTTATGGGGTGGAAAAAAAATCGTGGGTCGAACTCGTCGAAATCCCACACGATTTCTCTACCATCCTCTTTCTTCCAGACAATTTGTTCCATTTTGGACTTTCTTTCTTTTTTCTCTTTGGGCTTCTTCTCTTGACTACCTTTGATCGTTTAGTTTGTACTGTATCGCATTAGCGTTTATATAATCGCGCACTGTTTATGCGTTACTATAGTCACGGGTAATCAAGGTCATCCGAGGGGGGCGGTTATGATGTTTAAAAAATTTCGGGTATGTTCTAGCAAAAGTCCAAATTCATATCATGACCTTATATGGTTATGTATAGTCAAGGTCATTATATGTTTAACAATATACTCCACGCAAATATCAAAGTCCAATGACCATATAGGGAAATCTATCAAAGTCCAAAAAAGTCCAAAAAATCATACTATCAACTTTTAAATTCTTATAAAATATCTATATATTTTCTTTTGATTTTAGACGTGTAAACTGTTTCACTACCATTTCATCATCCGTTTATGTTAACATTGTGCGGTCCTAGTCAATGTGGAAAAACATTTTGGATTTTACAATTACTAAATTATATTGAGACAATGATAACACCAAAAATTACGAAAATTGTTTATCTTTATTCCATATATCAACCCTTATACGATAAAATGCATACGGTTTTGGAAGAGAAAAAAATGAATTTCGAATTTGTTGACTGTAAGAAGGTATACCCGATATTACAGATATACAAACAAATACAACTGATAATACATTAATTATTTTAGACGATCTTATGTTGGTAGGTACATCGTCAAAAGAAAATCTTGATAAAATTGATAATATTGCAACTCAAGATGTTCATCATCGTAATGTAAGCGTAATTTTTGCATGTCAAAACTAATCTTACGGTAATGGAAAGTTGCGAAATTTACGTATCAACAGTCATTATATCATGTTTAAAAATTTAAGTGATTGTAGAAAGATGTATACAATATGTGATAATAAGAAAATAAATAGAAGCCAATTTGATAAAATATTAGCTGATATTAATAAACATCCTTATGGATATTTATTATTCGATAATTGTAATAAAGGATATGATAATTGTAGAATTAGAAAAAATATATTTCCTAATGAAAAAACCGTTGTATATGATTTGTGTTAAAAAAATAATTTTGTAAAAATTTCACCAATTTATAAATAAAGAATACTTTTTTATTTGTTGTTATCTTATTTGCTATATAAGTAAAAAATAATAAAGAGACAAAAACAAATAAAGAACCTAGAAAATGTATCGTCTTGATGAAAAAAAAATCAATACAATTAAAAGGAAGAAAGAAATTTGGAAATTTTTTTTCTCGAGACGCTAAACATACCTATATTGATATTCCTAAGCAAATGTATATGGGTGTAAAACGTATAGTAAGCGGTAAAAGACGAAGAAAAAGGAAAAATGTTAGACATATAGGAGGTGTGGTGGGGAAAGTAAAACGAACCAAAAAGGAGGATTTCTACCTGCCTTAGCTTTAGCACCTTTAGCGCTTTCACTATTGGGATCAATATTTAAATAAAAAAACTCCAAAAGACAAATGTGAATTGTGTTGTAAATATTTTTAATTAAAATTTTGATTTATTAAAAGAACAACAACTTTGATTATTAGCTTTTTGTGTTTCTATTTTATTTTTACATGTTTTACTATAAATGTTAACTATTACCTTTCCCAGTATAACTATTTTACTACTTAATTTAATATCATTAATTAATTAATTTTTATTTTTGCTTTTAAATAACGAATATTTAGCTGTTTTTTGGTTTTTTTCATTTTTACATTTATTATATAAATAATAAAGACTCCAATTTCGACATACAAGTGTTACTCGGGATTGAAGGGGAATTTTTTGATCATAAACAAATGTCAAATTATTTCTTTCGGCATAAACCATCCAATACGTTTTGTATACAATTTCGTTTGTGCAAAACTATCAAAAAAATACATGTGTTTGTTTTTTATCAACCCAAACAGCTACCCAATGCTGTCCCTTATCTTTTGACTCGTCTGTATTCCAAATCCAACATGAAGGAAATTTAATTTTTTCAGGAAATACATCTGCAGGATAAGCACCCAAAAAATATCTGTTTAAAAATGGATTTGTATTTGCTATTTTATTAATATCGTTGGTATACAAAAATTTATTTAAAAACATGAAACAGGAATCATTTTTTTCTTCTTTTATCTCTATTGGTTAAAAAATAATCGTACTCATTACCAGTAAGTGGCGATCTAAAACTAGGGGATTGTGGATGGTGCGTAAACGCAAAAGATGATGATGAAGCGCCTTCATCATCATCGCTTCCCGTTTTATATTGTTGTCGAAGTTTTTGATTTCTTATATAATGAACAAGCATTTTCATAGCCTGCGTAGCGGCTCTCGAGGGGGGGGGGGGGGGGGGGCGAGGGAGGGAGGGAGAACAGCGAAAACGCGCGGGAGGGGAAGGGGAGGGAGAGCCTGCAGGAGGTCTACTGTTTTGTCGTATCCGCCCACGGTAATCACATTTTCAATAGCTGTCAAAATTAACCAATAGCAGTGTTTGTTTACATTTGCAATTTACGGCTAAAGAAAATATGAAAATATAAATCCATGCCGCTTGTGCAAGAAGTCTTCATAGATCCATCTCCATTATCTTGTCAAGTAGCTTGGAGTCCGTGCGCAAGAAAACTAAGAAATCTTGTGGAGACGTACAAACCGTTATCGATAGCGATCAAACCCGATGTAAACCCCGAAATCTCATGCATTGTGCAGTGAAGAGAAAGGTAGCTGAAGCCGTCACTCCAGAGAGAGCAAATCCTATTCGGAAATTTCCACGGCAATGCTCTCCTGGCGCAAAAACATCAAGGAAGAAAGTTCTATTTGTCGATGAACATACTAGTCAAACGTTTAAAAATTGACGGATAATCTGCACACGCTGCCAAGTTTTCACTGAAAATATAAGGTTTTTAAACTCCTCGATAAACCTCGCGTCCGTAACATACTCTACAGATCCATATACAATAGGCCCGAAAATATCGTCCATACTCATTTGAAAATATATTCGCCAATAGAGCACGCTGTTATTCCCATTGACTTGAGCTCTGATATCTCGTCGGCAATGATACTTTTTAAAATAACGATGACCAGAACATATGCAGTGTGAAGAATGCCAGCGACTGAAATATCAAACTCTTCCCAAATCTTGAGAGCATCACAGCGATTTTAATACACCTCTCTTCGTAGACTTGCTCCAAGTCTGCCTCTTGGTGTTTCAAGACGGGTTTGTTTCGAGACGGGTTTATTTGAGACGGGTTAAATTTGTTTCAAGACGGGTTTATGTTTTGGTTTCAACAATAAATTGTTGTATGCAGACTCTCCCCCGCTCGCTCGCCCACATACAACAATTTATTGTTGAAACCAAAACATAAACCTGTCTTGAAACAAACTTAACCCGTCTCAAATAAACCCGTCTCGAAACAAACCCGTCTCGAAACACCAAGAGGCAGACTTGGAGCAAGTCTATGACGCGCAATAATGAATAATTAGGATATCTGTCATTTCCAACCAATCACATTTCTCGTCCCCTGAGAGGACGAGTAAATACGACAAAACAATGGTCTTCGTGCAGGCTCTCATTCCCCTTCCCCTCCCCAGTCCCCTCACGCGCGTTTTCGCTCTTCTCTCCCCCCCCCCCCTTCGAGAGCCGCTACGCAGGCTAGCATTTTCATTTTTTTTAATTATTTTAAAACTTTAGAATGTTGTTTAGTTGTCAAATTATAATTTTGAATTTTCGATACATTGTGTGTTGAATCATACACCATATCGTCGTAATTAACTTCATATTTATTTAATTTTATTATATCCCCTGTTGATTTAATATTTTTTTTCTATAAGAATTCTATAATATGTCCCTCACTTAGACTAGTATAACTTTTCACGGGTCTAGCTTCTTGTGCTTGTGGTTCTTCTTGTACAAAATTAGTAGATGTTTCAGCTTTTCTTTTTACTATTTATTTTCTTTTTTAAAAAGCCACTATATTTTCTTCAGTTTGATTATTATTCTTATTTGTTAATTCTTTCTCCATTTTATCTTTACTTTCTAAAAATTGATATTCATCTTTGTTTTTAATTCCATGTAATAAATTTTTGTTAACATGTTCTTTTTTTATTAATTCTAAGATTTCATTTAATTTATTAGGATCAACTAATTGTACTTTATTAATTCCACTCATTTTTTCTTCGTTTCTTTTATAATCAATTTGTAGGCTTTTTCAAACACATGAATCAAACGAAGGTCTTCACTTAATAACTTTTAAATCTGTTTTTTTTATTTTATCACGTACAAAACGTTTAAGAATTGTTTTATTATCATTTGAAATAGATACTAATATTTTATTATCTAAAATATTTTTTGATAAATCTTGAAGTTTTCTATCAAATCATCATTAATTAATTTTTGTTTTGTAGCCATATTTGCTTTAATATATATTTTTAAACATGGTAAGAATTCCCTTTTCTTTTTATTTTCTTTTTCTTTTTTAATTTTATTTAAAAGCAACAACGAATTTAATATTTTAGTTGTTGTTTCCTCATCATCATCATCTTCAGAAGAAGTCAAATAATTATCACTATCATCATCATCTTCTTCTTCTTCTTCTTCTTCTTCTTCTTCTTCTTCTTCTTCTTCTTCTTCCTCTTCTTCTTCTTCTTCTTCTTCTTATTCTTCAAGGTCTTTTTCTTTTTCTTGTTCGCCTACTTCTTTTTTTTTTATTTCTTCTTTTACTTCTTCATCCACAACATATTTTCGTTTATTATTGTTTTCCATTTTTATCCAAACTTTGATACTATAGGATATATAAATATATGTTCACGCTTTAAAGGAATTTGATTAATTATTTCTTTTTTCTTTTCTTTTATGTATGGTTTTTTTCGATTATTTTTTTTTGTCTTTTCTTTTGATCTTTCATTTATTTTTTTTTAAATAATTCCTTAAGCTGCTTATTATTCTTTACTGTTTTTTACTAAATGTCATGTAATAATCTTGCAGGTGTTTTAAACCTATTTTTATTTCATTTCGAAACTCCCCAATATATAGTAATACACCGGCATTAGTATTTTGTGAAAAAGTAAACGCAATGTTTACATTTCCCGAGGGTCGTGAGGGTATACACTAAGATGAGAATCCTTATTGGCTGTTAAATCAAATCCAAGCATTGCATATACGTTTTTAAAATCCTTTAATGTAAACGGCATATGTTTATATTTTCGATTCAAAACAGCCGGTAGATTTGAATAAGCTTCTTCAGCAGAATTAATTTTCATAACAGTGTTATTATTTACTGAAACCCTAACCTCAGAGTAGTTAGGCCATGTAAAGTTAAAAATATTATGCGTATATGCACCATTCCAATTAGCGAGAGGTATAAAAACTACAAATAATCTTGTAGGACATGTCCCATTAAAAGCATCGACAACTTGATGAGACGTTCGACCTACTAATATATTTTCGCTAATACATCGATAATTACTAGTATAATATTTACCCTCCATATGTTTATCAATATATCCCGTATTTAATGCAGCACGTAGTAGATCGTTGGGTTTAAAAACAGGTATTTTAATCTTTAAATCCTCTAAATATAGCTCTGTATCGTCTAAACTTAAACCTGCATCATTCGCACCAGATAATAAAATAGTTTTTAATACTCGCGTTAAACGTAATTCTATTTTAAATGCTGAAGGAATAATAATTTCACCACCACCATAGCTAAATAATGAGGTATCAATTGTATCAATTATTGTTTTTACTTGTTTTTCAACACTCTAGCATAACCTCCAACATTAAAAACGTGTGCTCCATCCTTAAATCCAACTATACTATCCATATGTTCTGCTGTATCAAGAAAAGAAAAATTAATATATTTACATCCATCGTGTTTCGGATTATATTCACGCGATAAATATTTAATAATTGAAGCCATATGAGACATATTCCCTGAAGTAGTAACTAAAGTATCGTTTATTTTTAATTATTTTGTTTTCCACATTGTTCGAAGAGGTAATGGTAAAATTGATTCCCCCCCAGCAGCAACACTGCCTGCAATAGCCCCTGTTGTTTTATGTACTAATGATATTTTAGCAAAAATTTGGGCATCACTTGTTTTTAAGATCCCGACTGAGTTTCCGTGTCTTGTGAACGTAACCACCTTTGCAATCGGATATTTAGGTGTATTCAGAAAATTCAATAAATGTATTATTGTAGGGTTTAGAAGTAAATAATTGTAAAGGTACTGAAAATAATACATCGTGTTGTTCAACCTCTTCCACAGTTTTTGATTCATTTTTTTAAACGTTAATCTTTAATATCTTAAAGACTGTACCCAACACCTGGGGTAAAAACATTCCTAATGCCATTCCTGCCCCAAAAGCACCACCTTTTTGTATTTTTTTTCTTTTACCATGTAATCTAGACATTATTTTTCTTTTTTTTTTATTATAATATTTCTTCGCTTCATTTTTATTTAAAAAATAACCAAATAAGACAAGTTTTTTTAAGAAAAATAATACATTTATTTTACTTTTAACTTAATTTATAGTATACAGTTTTTCCTTTTTAAAACAAAAAAACAACAATTAATTTATATTTTTGTAAAATTGAACGTAATACATCTGGATCAATTTTTCTTTTTTTTGCTGCTTTATTTGTTACTATTTTTTTTGATAATCAGGGTTTAAAGTATGCGGTAGACCGATATTAGAATTTAATAAAATATCATCTTGAGTAGGTTTTTTTATGTTTTTTTCACGTTTTACATAAAAATAGTTAGAAGAATAATTTTTTCCTTTACATTTTCCAGTAAGTACATTAAAATATTCGTCAGCTGTTAAATTGTTATTCATTATTTTTCTTCAAATAATTTTATATTAATTATTATATTTTCGGTAGTCAAAATGGTGTCGTCACCACCATATGAAAGATGAAATTGAATGTATTATTGAGCTTCTGCGGTGTTTCTTCAAGCAAAACATTAGGAAATATTTCTCTTTCCATTTTTAAGTGGTGAAATATTTGTTTATTCTCGTCTATATCATATTTAAATAAAATTCTTTTTTCAAACAATAACATTTGTTGTCCATCAAATTGTTTATCTTTTAATTTTGTGTTTTTTAACATTAATACACTACCATCTTTTTTTTTACGAGTTATTGGATTTTTATTTATTACTGGATCGATTGTAAAATTTATTTTTTTGTAATAAGAAATATGAAAAGATTTATTAATTCCTGCATACTCAACACTGTCTAAATCCAATAAATTTATTTTTCATTTTTACTTTCAGCATATGTGTTAAAGGGATAACTAAAATCATATTTTTCAACCTGTAGAACGTTCCTTACTGTTTTAAGATGAATTTTAAGCATAATGAATTGAAAAAATCCAACGAACCAGTTCCAGAATCAAAAGGAATCAAATTATCTGCACTGTCTTTAATTGTAATATTTAATTCGTTAATAACGCTCTTTTTAAATTTTTTTAATATTTTTGAAGGTGTAAAACAAACTAATTCACCATTTCCTTTTCCTTGACCCGACCACTGAATAGGAACTGTTGTTAACAATTCAGAATATGAATCACCAACTAATGTTGCTTCTAATTCGTCACAATATATAAACATTTTATTTAAACCATCTGATACATCGGGTAAATAATCAGCTTCTTTTTCAATAAAATTTTCTTTTTCATTATTTAATTTGATTATTGAATTTTTAAAACCCAACATAAACGATAAAGTATCACTCATATTTAATTCAAAATTTATTTTTTCAACTTTTTCAGATAAACGCAATTTAGAACCTTCATCTCCATCATGAGCGGTTTTACTATTATATTGTATAAGCCAATATTCTAATCCAAAATTAACATTTAAATATACTTTTCCATTCTGTTCTAAACTCAAATCAACATCATATTCTTTTAAAATGTTATTCATATAATCAAGTAAACGGTTTAAATCATAAATTCCTGTAGGAATATTATATTTCACACTCGTAAGAATAATATGTTCGTTGTACTTTTTAACACCTGATTTATTCTTCATGAATTTCTGAAAATCATATGTAAAAGCGAAATAACATATTTTTTCATCAACATTTTTTGTAGTCAACGGGCAACAAATTTTTTGTACATCTATATATGCATCTTTATTTAGGCCATCGATAGGTTGAACAAGATGCATTGTAAATTTATTTGTTAAATTAGAAATTCCAGTTTTTGATATTGTATTACTCGCGATATATATACTCATTTTTTTAATAATTGTAATTCTTCACGATAAAAAATTCCTTCAATTTTTTCACCTTTTAAATCTTTTAATTGATATGTGACACGGTTGGTTATAAAAACTTTTTCAACTTTAAATATTTCCTTTGTCCAACGTCTAAGACTGCTTTTTTCAAAAATATTGTTTTTTACCCGTGCAATGCGTACACGAGTACCTTCAGTGACAATACTTTTTGTAGGAATGGGGTAATTCAATTCATTACGTAATATTTTATATTTTAATTTTTTTAATTTCTTTGTTCCTTTATAAATTTCAAATGGTGTTGAACCACCCAAAGATTTATGTGGAGAATTATTATAACGTTCTATAATCACGGGTAAATAAGTATAATAATCAAAATTATCAGTCATTGTTAAAACTCTACGAACCATAGTTTTTTAACGTACCGATAACACGTTCAACATGCGATGCTTTTATCTCGCGATTATAGCTAGGTGTGAAAAACTGTAAAATTATATTTTTTACTCAAACTTCGAATATCTTGAAATTCTGTTCCTTCATCACACTGAATTTTACGGCGTGATTGTCCTTCTTCGATTAAAATAGATTCAAACTTGTTTTTAACATTATTACTTGATTTCTTTTTTAATAATTTTACCCAACAATAACGAGAAAACACATCAATACACACCAACCAATGACGAAATTGATTATTATAACGTGCTAAATCTTTATTTTCAGCTAAATCGATTTCCCATTGTTGATTAATATCTGTAACATGTATTTTTAAACGTCTATATTTTTTTCTATTAAGATTATGAAGTTTATAGTTTGATAATTGTTCTTTTGTTAATGTTTCTTCTTTAAGTAATCTTGCAGCTTTTTCTATAAATTATTTAGAGAACTTTTCTTTTCTTGTTTTTTTCATTTCTAAACCCAAAATAATATATTATTCTTTTATTTCTATTGTCGTGTATATTTCCTCAAGTTCACAAAGTAAACTATCACAATCTTGAACAAAATCATACTGATCTGCAATATCTAATTCTTCATTTATAACCTCGTTATACATACATATTGTATCACGCATTGGTAATTGATGTATAAATCGGTAATAAAAAAGTTTACAAACAGCTTTTTCGGTGGGTTTAGAAAAAAGAAAACAAACCTCTTCATCATCATCATCAATGATTTTATCAATGTCCATTTCTTTCATTTTTTTCAGCATGATTATATTTGCGTAATCCTTGAACAATAAGTGTCATTTCGTCATTTTTTTTAATATGAAATGATCCAAATTTATCAACCCAATTTTCATGTTTTTCGATCCGCATTTCCTCGTTCATAGGTAGGTTTTCATCATCATCATCATCACCACCATCATCGTCCTTGAACACCAGATCTTTTTCAGATAAAATATTTTCTTTTAATTGGTAGAGAATCTCCAATCCATTCCAAGCATTAGAACGAATAACTAGACGTTCTTCTCCTTGTTTCCAATTTTTACTTTTTGCAACTTCAAGAAATATATGTTTTTACCACATGTTAAGTCGGGATTCTATATTATCATCTTTGAAAAAGCAATCATAGGCGTAATAAAGACATCCATATTTATAATGTGAATCTTCAGTCAAGTGAATCAACTTTAAATTGGAATCTTGATAATCATCTGCCAAGAGTTTCAAAGATACATAAAACACGCCGGGTCAGCTTTCGCCAAAATTCGGCCACTCAGGTGAAGGCAATTACCGCGCCAAATCTACGTATTTTCTTGAGGGCTTGGTTACTAGCCAATTTGGCAAAAACTATAGCATTGATAATGGTAATTAGATACATACGACATGAAAATTTGAGGCGAATCCAAATAGACGAGGCCTTCAGCTTTCGTTTGTTACCAAATGCGCTATGTTTGCGTGTAGATTTAGTTGAAAATTTTGCCAGAGCGTCGACGTCTTTGGACATACTTGAATAGATATGCTAAAATCGATGAATTTCGGCTTCAATAAAGTTTTTTGTACAATGATTTAAGAAGACATAAGAATTCATTTCTTCTTCACGAACTTTATGGTAAGAATCGTATGTTTTTTGTTTTTGCTTAAATTCCTTTAATCAAGAATAAATCGAACATTTCTGGAGTGGTTCGTAGGGGTTTCCTCCATTTTGTTGTAAGATGTCTGTCTGTACTTTATTTGACTGTAAATGCTTTCAGTCAATTGGTATCATCTGTATGATACACAGATAATTAATATTGATTGAAGGCTGCTGTCGAAAGCGTTATGCGTCTATAAAGGATTTCTATACGAAGTTACCTTTTGCATTTGATGATTTCATCAAAGCGAAATGCAAGCAAGCAATACAATAACATTGACGCGGTCACATCACTAATAAAAAACAATACATACTACATAGTAATACGTTTATTTGTTGTTATCACTCAGAGTCGACTCTTTTCTCAAAACGCTACACAAATAAAGGTCATACAGCGCTTCGGATCTATTACTGGTCTCCAATGTATTAGCTCCATAGGTTTAATATTCGTTTTTTTGAAAAGCAATTTTATTTCATTATTTGACCCAGACGACTGCATGTTGATATTTGCGGGTTTTGATTTCAACATGTATTTGCTTATGTTGGACATGCTCGATCTGAAAGAATATTGTTTACACCATTCGAATTATCTCTTAAAGGGCTTTCACGTTCTGTGTAACATAGATTGGTATCGTTCATAAAACTATTTTCAATTTAAGATTTCTGACCTTGCCTCGGCAAGATTCGATTACAGCGCCAGCGGCTGAGTATTAAATATTTTCAAGCTAATTTAGAAATATGTACACGAAAATTGTTTTATAAATGTTGCAAATCTCTAATACATGGCAAATGAAAGCCCTTGAAAAGCGTTACCGAATGGTATGAATCATATCAATCCTAGTTTAATATGCCATGCGCTATAAGTGAAAAAATTACAATTAACAGTAACAACTTTTGACAGGCAGACAGGTTAAAACGTACTCTTAAATGCTTAAATGCTTTTTTTAAATAACTTTTATTAAGCCTACAGATTTCATGTTTACATTACTAGTAGAAGACTTCATGGGCTTTCAAACAAACATAACATGAGCTACATCTGTCTATTATTTTGAAAGAAAGAGTCAGGTTTGTGGGATCTAACAAGAATTATCATATTGCTTTCACTGAATATCCGCTGTACATTTATTTGCATAGTGCGGTCTCAGATGGCCATATTTTCGCGCATCCTGACCCGGCGTGAAAACAATCATCATCCAAAATTTCAGACATTTTTTTTCATGGGAATTTTTTTCGTGTGATAGTTTCCCTTATTTTTACTCCTTTATATAGAAGTGATGGTGAAGTTCCAGTAAAAACCAAAGCGTTAGCAACAAATTCTTTTTTTTTAATTCGAATATATTTGAGTGGAGAAAATTTGCCATTAAAAACCCAACAATCATTCTTTTCAATCTTTTTTTCCATTATTCTATTTCTTTAAATTGTATAAACCGTCCTTTCAAATGTGTACAGTCATTTAATTTGTTACATAGGTATATATGTATATATATATATATATATATATATATATATATACTGATCATCGCTACCCATTTCACATAAGTATACTAATAACTTATAACACGGTTTAAAAATATTTTTAAAATAATCTTCTTTTACACATGAGAATAACATCATATTAGATTTTTTATAAATTTCTGCAAGATGTTCTGGGGGAACATAATTCGGATCGGCCATTGCTTTTTTTTTTTAATTCACAAGCATTCATTTTTCAAAAAATCAAAACACACTCTATTTTATAGCAAACAAACAGTTTTTTTATTTTTCTTAATATTTACAGGGTTATAGATAAGAAATTAAATGGTAACAAATAAATATTGTTCGTTAAGACGTACATTTTTACCCAATAAACGTACCATTGATAAATCAAATCTTGTCGTATAATAACATCCATTACTTTCATCTTTAAAATATAAACGATACAATTGCAATTCTGGAATTATGCGATTGGGTTCTGATTTTGGAAGCGGTATAGAGTCTAATAAACGTAATTTTGCTTGTGGAGTACATACTTCTTTTTTAAATTGTATTATATCCATTTCTTGGTACTGATTCATTTTCTCTTTAATTCTTGACTTGTCTTTTTAAAATCTAACTGCAGTTCCAATCATGTTTGTCTGATCATTTGATGAATAGGTATATATATATTTGGGAAAACCGTCAATTTTATTATTTTGTAATAATAATTTGTATAGAAAAAAATCACCCAATACTCCTATGGTGTTTATTTTTTCACATTTTAATAAAATTAAATCTCCATCGCCAGCCAGAACTTTTATAATATCTTGCGGTAGTATGAATGAAGGAGTCTCCATCTCTCGTAACAGCTGAATGTCTTTTTTATACAAATGTCGCAGTATTTATGTTGTTGTCTTTAAATTTCACAAACTTTCCAATATTCAACGTTTGATCAAAACGTGCGTAGGTATATACAAACTTTTCATCCTCCTTTTCACTCTTACAATGAAATACTAATTTATAAAATTGAACACTATCTTCAAGGAATATAGTAACTTTATCACATCTTATTAACCTTACATTTCCCAAACATTTTACTATGTCTTTAGGGGTACAGAACAATATATGATTCATTTTTCTTAAAAATTTCTTCTTCCGTAAAACCAATGATCTCTCTAATTTTATCTGAATGATCGTCTTGCAAATAAGAATATATATATTTTTGACCATCCTTCATATCAGCTTTTAATAATATTTTATAAAATCCGTCAAGTTCCCCCTCCTCAGGATGTAGAAATGGAATTTTTGTACATTCTAGTAACACCACTTTAACATTTTTCTTTTTTTTTACAAGATGCTGAGGTGGACAGAGCAGTGGGGTGTTGTTAGAAGACATTCTTCACTATAGACAAGCAGAAGTAGAACTGATTCAAAAAATTAAAAACAGCTTCTATTTGTAAAGATCCCTAAGGATCGCAAAACCATTTTTAGGAATCCATCCATATTTATATCATTTTTTCTAGAGAACCCCAAAGGGCCGTAAATAAAAACCACCTTTTTTTTTTCTTTTTACACTTCCACCAACCATTGCTTTCCCCATTGCTATCGCGGGTTCTAAGATCCATTTAAAGAATCCTCCCTTTTGTTTTGTTTTTATTTTGCTACCCCTCCTTCGTATTTGTTTTCTTTTTCTACGTGCAGACCCTATTTGAACCCTATTCCTAGTGGGTAAATACAATCCACCTTTTTGTCTACCCATTATAATTTTTATAGGTGAAAATAGTTGTTCCTTAAAAAAATAATTCCTACACAACAAACTGTCGGTTTTAATTGTTTTGATTCTCTAACAATGTTTATATAGGAAAAACTATTTTTTTTAAAAAAAAAATTTTATTTTCTTTTTTGTAGGAAAAAACAATCGCTTCTTAACCCTCTATTTCTGTAAAAACATAAAAAACGAATTTTAGTTGTAATACAATTTTTTTAATCAATATTATATCTTTGTTTCCATCTTTTTATTCTATCGCTACATTTACAACTATACATCAATTTAGTAGTAAGTAGTCTTGAGTAATATCTTTTACAAAATTCACAATAATGTTTGTTGACATAGCATTTTCTACATGTATAATGCATTGCAAAATGTTCCCAGTGTTTAACCCCCATATAACAGTACGAACAAAACATCTTGTTTTAAGTATACCCAACAAGTACAACAAATATATATATTTATATGTTTGTTCATGTAGGGGAATTAAAGTCAAATTTTTGTTACTTCTTCTTCTTCTTTCACATGCACCAAAGCGTTTTTTTTAAGTTTGTTTTTTTGTCTCCATTCTCTTTTATATTTGGCCAATTTCAAAGATCTTTCGCGACTCCACATTTTCCCCAATTTTCCACGACGGTTAGCATATCGAATAAGTGTAGAGAGATCATAGGTTCTACCCTTACAATGGTAGAAATCTTCAGCATGAGATCGAACAATCTCTCCGCAGTAGGGTATTATATTATCCCAAATACCCTGCTCTGCTTCTTTAAGTATAACCATACCTTGAATATATCCATTACTTTCATCTCCAGTTTCACGACTGCATTCAAAAAACGAAATTTTATCCAATTTAAATTTACAAGAAGGAGTGCCAATTAATTTCGCTTCCTCAAACAATTTATTAGCGCTTTCTTCACTACGACAAATAAATGACCAAGTCTTTCGTCGGGGCATGTACATCCTGTACTAGTACACCATCCAAAAATGATTTCACACACACTCAGTTGATCCTTTTTTAATACCCTGATTTCATAAAAATACTTTTAATTTTTTCCAATTCCATATCAAAAAATATTATATATCATTGTACACGCAGCTATACTTCTAACAAATTTTCCAATATTCTCCGATTGATCTATTTGCGAATAGATATATACGTACTGACGACCATCAGGTAAATCACATAGGAATAATAGTTTATAAGGTTGATAATCATCAATTAATGGTACTGTAGGAACGTTTTAACATTTTACCAACACTAGCTGAACACGTTATAAAACAGCAATAACATTTTCATTTGTACAAAAAAAGGGATTATCTTTATTCTTCGGTGGTGGTTTTCTTTTAAAAAAACATGTTCCATCTTCTATAAAAAAAAATATGTGATCCTTCGTTTTTCTCAAACACGTCATTTTTCCACAAATTAGGGATACATATAATAAGCAATTATACTTTTAACGCCTTTTCCAATATGGGTCGATTGATCTGTATGTGAATGAGTGAATCACATAGGAATAATAGTTTATAAAATTGATACTTGGTGGGAGCATAATTAGGTCGTAGCAAAGGAACATCTTCACAATTTACCAACACAATTTCAACATGTTCTAAAACTGTAATAAAATCATCATTTGGACATCTTCATCTTGACACGGTATTCATTTTCTTTTTGTAAAATATGTTTTATTCTCCATAAATGTAAAAATATGATCCTTCATTTTTTCAAACACTTGTCTTTACACAACAATCTGTTTTAAAATCTAACACTCTCCAATGCTAACATCTTCTTATATAACCATCCCAAAAAACAATTTACTAACGCATCGTAACTAAATCCACTATTACATTTCGTAATGTGCACGTTGAATCAAAATATAATTGTTCTTCCAATTCAATCTCGGTATTTCGATCAATTATTGCAAGAAAATAATCTGAAGATACTTTCAGCTCCGTATTGAGATATGATTCTGGATTGAGATCTTTTACTACTAACGTTCGAAGATAAGGACCAAAATGAATAGGGCATTCCTCGGGTATATAAGCCACAGCATACAACATAGAATTCTTGCAATCACGAGCTAAACAATCAGCCTTAAACATTTTAAGATGTAAAATATTTATTATTTCAACATTTGATTCAGCCACGATTCTGATGGTAAACGCGATATAGTTGCTTCTTTAAATACTATTTGCTGAAACCTGAGTGTACAATCACATTTATTTTTTAATTTGAAAAATTATTCCATCATTAATCCATGGTAACCAATCTTTATTAAGAGCTGTATCATCAGGGTCATCTCGATGTTGGTAGCAAATTTGCAACATATTATTTTTCCTTCAGCTGTATATACAATCAAACGTTCAATTTTTTTATTCGATTTTTTAAATCGCAATACTTCACAAAAAATCTCATTATTATTTTCTTCATAATTACTCACAGAAAGCTTTTCGAATAACACGTTAACATGTTCAGGTTTTATCACAAATATATCAGCATCCATTATTTTTATTGCTTCTGCCTTTTCTTTTCTAAAAAATCATTTGTTGATTCTTTATATAATGATGGTTTTTTATTTTATATCCCGCAACACCTTTTACAAAAAAATAATACCCTATTTACTTCCGGAATATCAACATACACCTCATTCTAGCTCTGGTCGTCGTCGGGATAACATATCCGTCGCGCTCATTTCTTATTTTTTTTTAAAAATACGTTTTTTAGACAAATCACAATTCATTTTTTTTATAAAATACAAGTCAACAGGTTCGTTTTTAAAATATTTCACCATTTATATTTATTTTTTTATTTTTAAATACTTTTTTACTAAAAATCACAATTCATGTTTTTTTTATTAAATACTATTTTCACATATCTTTTTATTTTGTTCAAATATATTTTTCCATCAACCTTTACAACACTTTTTTTTTTCTTCACTGCGCAGCGGACATGTTTCCTTCCCGATAAAAGACAACCAACTACCAACCATCATCTTCATGTATAAGGGATTGGCACTTGGCTCAACAACCTATCAAATTGCAACATGAGTATTATTTGAATTGACTTTCCCCCTGATTACGGATAATATTAGAATAACCTGCACTGCTGGAGGTATTTTACGACACCCCCCTGAAACCAAATGTGTCAACTCTTCTCTGATTGGTCAATTCAAATAATTACTGCAATCTGATTGGTTAAGAGCTTGTGCCAATCCCTTGCACATGATTAATAATAATAATATATATCTAAATACTACCAGATGTGTCATAAACCATGAAAGAACGTTCTAGCAACGTTGGGATCTAACGTGACGCAAAAACGTTCGTATAACGTCTCCTCAACGTTGGGTTATCAGTAACAAAAATGTTTTTATAGATTAAATATCTTTTTAGTACAACTGCTTGAATTTGAATGTTGAAATTATTTGTTAGCAAGAAACGTTCGAATTCCGTAGGTTACTAAAAAACGTAATGAAAACGTTCACAGTACGTTGTTTCTGGCATGTAGGGCATGTCGCAAATTCTGCGCGGCCGGAAATGCTTAGCTCTGTGTTGTCACAAACGCATTATTCAGTCAGAAGCCGAAGGTGTGATACACGTTTCAATTACAAGTTAGTCGATTCTTTGGTCTTCAATTCTTTATCCATCCGTGGTTATCCAAAGCCATATAATCCTTTGTAAGGTAAGTAAACTTCTAATCAGTGAAATATTTTGATCAGAGAACGCCGTTTCCTTATTTTTGTTGTTCTGCAATGGTAATTCTCATCTTAAATTACTAAACATTCAAACGGTAGACTGTAACGGTTGACGCAATGACAATCGATATGCTTATTTTTAAAATAATTTGTGAATGTTCACGGTAACGCGTGAGAATAGGAATGATAGGAAATAGCTATGAATGTATTTCAATCATACAAACTGTCTCTTATAGAATCGTCAAGCTACTAATATGAATGTGGCAGAAGATGAGGAAGATGACGTCTTAAATTAGAGCATTTCACTAATATAATAAGTTATTTGTTGTTAATAATAAACAATAAAAAGCATTTGTGTGTTCAGGACTTTCGGTGTGATATTTTGTCTTATAATGTTAAGTTTTTCCAAGTATGATTAACAATTGTTGCACATATGGTCAGAAAATATATCTGAAGATCTCACGTTCACACAAAATTCACACAACTTTTCACAATGAAGGAAAACCTACGAATTGAAAATCTTCATCATGAAAGTATCTTCGTTATACAAGCGCAATTTCTTAGCGATTCTTTCTTAAGACTTAACGATTCTTAGCGATTCGATTTCTTAGCAAGCATGGCCAAGCGGGAAGCAATCACGGCCAGGCGGTGAATGTAATATATATTATTTACGTTCACCGCTTGGCCGTTATTGCTAAGAAATCGAATCGCTGAAAAACAATCGTTAAGAAAAAATCGCTAAGAAATTGCGCTTCTCTCACTGCACGAAAAAATTGATTTACGACAGCAGTAAATACGAGGTAAATATATCGTGAATACCGTATTTAGTCAGATTTGTGCGAATTTGCTCAAAATCGGATATGGTGTTTGCATTGGATTTACTTCGCTGGTAAACGAGGTGAATACCGTTTTTAAGCCAAATTTAACACCAAGTGCAAATCCAAACCAAATATACACATTTGTTATGAATTTACTTCAAAGTAAATGCGAAGTAAAAACCATATTTGCGCTCATTTAAGCAAGTGGTAAATATCGTCAAATGTTATGTTTGCCATTATTTGCAAAGGTAGTAAAAATGTAGTAAATATGGCGTAAATCTCTTATTTACTCATGTTTGATCAGGAATCGGATTTGATGTTTGCATTGGATTTACTTCGCTGGTAAACGAGGTGAATACCGTTTTTACGCAAAATTTAACACCAAGTGCAAATCCAAACCAAATATAGACATTTGTCATGAATTTACTTCAAAGTAAATGCGAAGTAAAAACCATATTTGCGCTCGTTTAAGCAAGTGGTAAATATTGTCAAATGTTATGTTTGCCTTTATTCGCAAATGTAGTAAATATAGCGTAAATACCTTATTTACTCATGTTTGATCAACAATCGGATTTGCATGTTTACATTGGATTTACTTCGTTAGTAAACGAGGCGAATGCCGGTTTTACGCCAAATTTAACACGAGTGCAAATCTAAACCAAATATAGACATTTGTGATGAATTTACTTCACAGCAAATGATAAAGTAAAAACCATATTTGCCCTCATTTAGGGAAATGATAAATATTGTCAAATGTTTATGTTTGCCTTTATTCGCAAATGTAGTGAAAATGAAGTAAACATATAAAAATAGCGTAAGTACTTTATTTACTTATATTTGCTCACGAATCGTATTTGTTTGCGTTGAGTAAACGAGGAACAAGCCCAAATCCAAACCAAATATAGACATTTATTATGAATTAATATAATATACATGTACTTGATATATAATATACCTGTATGATATCATATAATATAATGTAACATAATGTAATCTAGTATCATATACCAAATAATCTCTTCTGGAGTTGTTTGAGGTTAAATTAAACTAACTTTTCAACTACTTCTTGTCAATTTTAAATTTTGCACTAGTGACCAACAATACACATTTCCTAAATTTGCTTCAATATGCACAGGCAATGGCTCCAGGTTAGGTTTGGTAAGACAAAATCACCTCCACTCGGAGCCATTGTTGTGTGGAGATCAGAGCAAATCCAGTCTGTTGAATTTGTTGCTGGTTAAATAATAAAAATCCAGGTGCAGCCTGTAAAGCCCACTTTCATAGAAACGAAAGGATTTAAGTCATTTAACAGTAGTAGTACCAAAAAACCCAGAAAGGCATAAAGACTAAAAAAGGCATAGGTAATAAAAAGTTTATAAAAATGAAGGTTATTCATGCTAAGTTTAGTATAGTTTTTAAACAACTGACACCAAATTCATTTCATGCACTGTGCAGAACCAATTTTCTTAATGTTAAAAATATTAAAGCACATGTAAGTTCAATATTTTTCGCACATTCACTGCCTGACAGCCCATGCAGGGTGGCTTGTAATCAATGTGGAATTGCCAAGCACATTTTTTCTTAGTCTTCGTTTCTGTAAATAAATAGTAAATACAGTAAGAGGTGTAAGTCATTAAATATAAAAAAACAAAAGCAATACAGTAGTTACACTTACAGCACTGTTGGTTGACTTAAGGTGGCTCGATAGTTAAATCATGAGAAATTGCATTATTTTTACATTTGAAAACTTTATAATGCAGATCTGAGCTTCATTCTAGTTCATTGCATAGCTTTAGTGGGGATCTTGATTATTAAATTACTTGTAGCATTTTCATATCCTGAGAAATTGTGTATAAGCGGCAGGCTTTACGCAAATTAGGATTCACGTTAAATTGTAGGTATAACAATTTTCAATAATCAAGACTACCATAGAACTATGCATTGCAAAATAATTTAAGTGAAAATAATGCAATTTCTCACAATTTAGACTATCGAATCACCTTAAGGGTGTTCGGACGTATTTCGATTTGCAGACCTTATATCCGTTGCTAAGGAAACTTAGAATTGACAAAATTTGCTATAGAAGTTCAGTTTAAGAATCCATCAAGACAGTGTGTATGTGGTATATGTGGGCAAAACTCTTTCGTTTGGTAATGTGATATGATGACGTCATCGAAATATGAAAATTCCTATAATCTTCGAAGGTTTTTAAGAAAAATTAATTTGTTACATGTGATTAGAATCTGGACGGTTACCTTCATAAAAGTATGCATGGTTTTAAGAATTTTTCACAATTTTTCACACATTTTTAAGAAGATATCAGATTTGTAAGGTCAATAAACACAATAACATTTTTATAACTTCGTTTTTATTTAATTTATCAATGAATCCATACGTACTTTTTGTAGGAAGTAATTTAGGTTTATATGACACCAAAAATATAACATACTGTCAAAAATGACGAAAATTATAGAGTTTTTGTGTTTGTTGATGACGTCAATGTGACGTCATCAAATACGTCAATAGACGAAAGAAGTTTCACAAAATATTCCAAATATAAAATATCTTGGTTATACCTTGATTATATCTTGGTTATACCTTATTGTCCACTCATGAAGTATATTGGGCACTAAATGACCTGTCCTTAGCAACCAGTGTGTAGCAACGGAATACGTCCGAACACCCTTAACCCCCAAGATGCATGATGGCTGAGGGTTCCCCCTTGGCATTAAACAAAGTGAAATAACCTGGAGTCGGTTATTCAAAGCTTGGATAGCCTATCCAATGGATATATCCTATCCAGTACTGAATATATTTTCTATCCATTGAATGACCATCTGAGAAAAATAGCAAGTGAATTAATATCACCATCCATGTTTTCAACAACATATTCAACTGCTATTTTTTGTCAGATAACTATTGAATGAATGAAAAATGAATCGACTGGATAGGACTTAATTATCCACCAGATAAGTTGGTATCCATGCTTTAAACAACCAGGTAATAAAATAATTTGCATAGCTCTAGTGAGTAGTGGGGGTCTTGATTATTAAAAGTGTTATTCTTGTAGCATTTGCATATCCTGAGAAATTATGTATATTGAAAGTGACAGGTTTTATACAAATTAGGTTTGGGGGTTAACTTTGAAGGTATAAAACTTTTCAATAATCAAGACCACCATTAAAACTATGCAATGAACTGTATTGAATTTCAGATTTACATTGCAAAATATTCTATCTATGTGAAAATAATGCAATTTCTCGCAATTTAGACTACGTTCCGAGCCACCTTAACCCCCAATCTGGATGATGGCCGAGGGTCCCCCCTTGATGAGTATAATCAGCTGGCATTAGATAAAGTAAAATAACCTGGAGTCGGTTATTCAAAGCCTGGATAGTTTATCCAATGGTTATATCCTATCCAGTGAATATATTTTCTATCCACTGAATGACCATCTGAGAAAAATAGCAAGTGAATTAATATCACCATCCATGTTTTCAACAACATATTCAACTGCTATTTTTTTCTCAGATAACTACAGTATTGAATGAATGAAAAATGAATCGACTGGATAGGACTTATCCACCAGATAAGTTGGTATCCATGCTTCAAACAACTGGCCCCAGGTAATAAAATAACGAAGACAGCTGTTTTGGACAATAAATCGAACAGTTTCATTTGGAAATGCTTATCCGTAGAAATTATTCAAAAGCCAGAGTACTCAATGTATGATAGTGTATATATTTCTAAAATACTTACTGAATTCAGTCTACTTCAGCTCACTGAACCTGGTCAGATGTTTTGTTCCTTAATTATTAGGGACTGCTTTTTTGTTTTGATGTACATGTAGCAATGCACTGCAACTAAAATGTGAACAAAAATGGTTGAATTAATAGATACAGAGGCAAACATTTTACAATGAACACTAGCATTTGAAATAGCTGTGCCCATGATCAACACTATTTTTTTAAATATTATAGAAACTGAGGAAACATGAGTGAAAGTTTGGGAGAATGAGAATTAATTATTAAGGCCCATCTACACGGTACGATTTGTCGTATACGATTGTCATCTTGGTGTATGTGATCAAACTGTACACGCGTGTCAACATTCGCCATCGAATCATAAACAAGAATTATGTCGTGTGCAAACAATTGCATACGCCAGTACGACAATCGTATACACAATGTACGCCAGAATGACAATCGTATACGATGAATCGTATCGTGTAGAAGGGCCTTTAAGGCCAATCTACACGATACGATTTGTCGTACACGATTGTCATATTGGTGTATGTGACTGATCAAAATGTACACGTATGTCAACATTAGCCATCGAATCATAAACAAGAATTATGTCGTGTGCAAACAATTGCATACGCCAGTACGACAATCGTATACGACAAAATACGACAATGTATGCCAGAATGACAATCGTATACAATGAATCGTATCGTGTAGAAGGGCCTTTGAGGCCAATCTACACGATAGTAACGATACGATTTGTCGTACACGATTGTCATATTGGTGTATGTGATCAAACTGTACACTTGTGTCAATATTCGCCATCGAATCATAAACAAGAATTATGTCGTGTGCAAACAATTGCATACGCCAGTACGACAATCGTATACGACAATGTACGCCATAATGGCAATCGTTTACGATGAATCGTATCGCGTAGATGGGCCTTTAGAGACCCAGGCGAATATTATTTACATTGTAAATGGCATTTTCAAAATGTTAGTAATAATAATCAAAAAAGAATAAAGAGAGAAGGGTTATAAACATATACACTTACCGTTTAAATATTAATGCCCTTGGCAATCTTGTGTTCGTGATGTATTTTCCCATCGCTTGTTCTTGAATAATTTCAACAATTACTCAGTCTGCTCGTTGAATTATGCAGCTTGTTTAGCCATAAATTGTTTCATCATAGTTCACATTGGTCTGTTGGAGGTGACTCTTCAGTATTTCCTGTCATAAATATTCGCACAAAAGGTTTAGTCTTGAGGAGTTCTCTCTAAAACGACTTGGCGTGGATTCCAGTGAAGAACAACCAGGACTTCAACTTGAATGCTGAGCAGTAACTTGCGAGATAACTTGCCATATTGTGGTAACTGTTGAAGTACGATGAGCGAGATAACTTGCGATATTGTGGTAACTGTTGAAGTACGATGAAGCGCATCAAATTTGAAGAAAATCATATCGACTCAGGTACAGGAAACTGCAGGCCAAGGAAACTGAAGAAACACACAAAGCTCACGCGCCAAAATTTTAAACTGCCTTTAGCGATTCAAAATTAACCAAGCTATGCATATTGTGCATTGTTCATTGTGTGTTGTCGTCTAAAGTCCAGATCTTTGAATTTGTTTTATACTGGAATATGATTGGTTACTCTCCAGCACATGTGTATAGCATGCGTGTAACATGCGTATTTGGTGTAAGATAACCCCCCGGTATAGGAAAACTTTAATAGTCGGCTTCCCGCTTTCGTCGAATGTGGTTTGCATCGAAACTCGAAAGGCTTTTCTGTTTCTCCTGGTCGTAAGAACTTACGTAAAGCCGGTTGGAATGGCGCATTTTAACCTGGCATCCCACACAGCGAGTGGCGCACATGCTAACAGTGGAATACGTCATGATCTGGGGAAATCCCAGTGCTACCAGCGATTCAGAAAAACCTAAAATGCTCCAGAAATTGCACAAGACCTTTATCGGAAGAAACGAAAGCAACTGCTTGTATGGCGACAAGCAAAATGTTAAGCACTACCGTACTACAAGCAAGATAGGTAAGTATCTTCTTCCGCGTGGCGCATGATTCAGGGCGCTTTCTCGATATATGAACAAACCGAAATTCAAACCAATCGCTAACCCTAATCAAGTTGGGTTGATGTTATAATAATTTTATATTTCGGTTGCTCATATATCGAGAAAGCGCCAAATTCGATCATAGACAATCAATGCCTCTGGATTGTCTATGATGCATATTTGCCCTTGGATAATTACATGCACATCATGCACTGACTGTGTCAGTGTCTACATTGTTGTCAGAATTAATCCCATAACCATATAATAATACAGTAATATATATAATTTATATATATATATATATATATATATATATATATATATATATATATATATATATATATATATATATATATATTGTATATATATATATATATATATATATATATATTGTATATATATATATATATATATATTGTATATATATATATATATATATATATATATATATATATATATATATATATATATATATATATATATATATATATATATATATATATATATATATATATATATATATATATATATATATATATATATATATATATATATATATATATATATATATAGTAGAGTGCTGCGTAGACAGTGTTTTGAATATATAGCAAAGTGAAAAGGTGGTAAACTGCCAAGAATTTAGTGACGAGATACTGACGTTTCGGGCGGAGCCCTTCATCAGAGTAAGACGAGATGAAATGAAATAAATAGGGCTTATATATATGCCAAAAGGGTGTCACAAGTAGAAAGTAGCCAATCAAATGCACGGGAGATAAACAAACTAATAATTAATGAGATGGGAAACGTAAGATCATTTGCTATTTTTAACAGTCGATCAGCAAGCAGACTGAGGGGGCGGGAGAAATGACAGGTCCAATATTCAAGGGGATTAGGCGATAATATTAGCATAAGAAACAAAAAATTTGAAAAGGAATGAAAATGCATACGCGAATAATAAAAAATTAATAATAATAAAGGTTCCAAGCAAACTAAAATAACCAAAAACTTGTAGGAAATTAAATAAAAGAAAAACGTTCGTTAAGACCAAGAGGATGTGTGGTGCCAAGTTTAAAAATGAGACGCTTCTCTTGACGCTTGCGGTTATCGTTGCCACCGGAGATGGGAAGGATGGCACAGACTTTCATGTCTGAAACCAAATGGTTGGAGCTGTTGAAATGGCGGGCTACAGGTTTGTCACCATCATTGATCCTCACGGAACGAAGATGTTCAGCAAACCTGTCTGAAAGACGTCTGAACATCTTCGTTCCGTGAGGATCAATGATGGTGACAAACCTGTAGCCCGCCATTTCAACAGCTCCAACCATTTGGTTTCAGACATGAAAGTATGTGCCATCCTTCCCATCTCCGGTGGCAACGATAACCGCAAGCGTCAAGAGAAGCGTCTCATTTTTAAACTTGGCACCACACATCCTCTTGGTCTTAACGAACGTTTTTCTTTTATTTAATTTCCTACAAGTTTTTGGTTATTTTAGTTTGCTTGGAACCTTTATTATTATTAATTTTTTATTATTCGCGTATGCATTTTCATTCCTTTTCAAATTTTTTGTTTCTTATGCTAATATTATCGCCTAATCCCCTTGAATATTGGACCTGTCATTTCTCCCGCCCCCTCAGTCTGCTTGCTGATCGACTGTTAAAAATAGCAAATGATCTTACGTTTACCATCTCATTAATTATTAGTTTGTTTATCTCCCGTGCATTTGATTGGCTACTTTCTACTTGTGACACCCTTTTGGCATATATATAAGCCCTATTTATTTCATTTCATCTCGTCTTACTCTGATGAAGGGCTCCGCTCGAAACGTCAGTATCTCGTCACTAAATTCTTGGCAGTTTACCACCTTTTCACTTTGCTATATATATATATATATATATATATATATATATATATATATATATATATATATATATATATATATATATATATATATATATATATATATATATATTGTATATATATATATACAATAAGGATTTATGGTGAAGGAAAATTTCGAGTGTTAGAATACATACATTTTTAAGACCAAACCGGGACCAGTTGCGAAAAATGCAACTTCAAGGCCTTCCGGCTGGAATTGAAGTCGCGACCCTGCGATGCTAGTGCAGTGCTCTGACCACTGAGCTACGGAAGCCGTTGCCGAGAGCATAGTAACGAGTTCCGTATATATGGTGGTGGTAATGCCGGGATAAGATTCTGGGTATATTATAGGTAATATTTGGCATTTCACTCGATCAAACTACATGTTGAATGTATATATACTACATGTATATACATATATATATATACATATATATACACATATATATATATACACAAATATATATACACATATATATATATATATATATACACTGTAAAAACTGATTGGTTAAAATAACCTTTTTAATTGGTTGCAACCAATTCCAAGAGGTTAAACCAACCAAATAAATAGGTTGTAACCAGAATAAATTGGTTATACTAACCAATAATTTTTAGTCGACACTGAACTTGTAACTCTTACAACCAAACAGAATTGGTTATGACCAATACAAATTGGTCGGATTCACCAATTGTCAAATGGTTGCAATGAAGTCACATTTAAAGTAACCAATTTAATTTAGTTGTAACCATTTTGAAATGGTTAGTCAAGTAACAATTTAAATTTGGTTGTAACTTTTTAAATTTGGTTGTAACCTAATAAAACATTTAAATTTGGTTATTCACGTAACCATTTAAATTTGGTTGTAACCAAATGGATTTGGCTATAACGTTGTTAAGTAATTGTTTTTAAATTACTTTTTTCACTTTTCGTAAATAATTTTGATCTGGTTTCACATGAATCTGGATGTGTGTTAAAAGTCAAATTCAACTGTGAAACAATTGCAACATTGCCATATAAATCAAAGGAGAAAATCAGATTTCATTAATCAGAGAATTGTGACCAAAAAATAGGCTCAATTTCCAATTTCCAGTTAAACTGCCAATCTCGCCATGCTGTGTAGTTGGTTTCACACTCCATATGACAAGACATAATTAATATTGTATAGGGAACTTGAAATTAGTACTACTGTAATACACTTATAATTTGGGTATAATGTTTTCATTTTAGAAAGATTAGTTTCAGGGCATATAATACAACTGAATTGTACCTTTTCCAATTCTGAAAGATCCTGTAGAAACCTTTCCAGGACCATGGTTCAACACCATACTGTTTGATGTGATCACTGGTAGCCAATGCAAGCAGTTGTATAGCATTTACTGGAGATCTCATTTTTGGTCTTACATTGCCTAAAGTATAATAGAAAGCATCATAAATAGTTAAGAAAAAATGAGAAATGTTCATGGTTGTCAAACATGCAACATATTGTAGCCTAATTTTAAAGGTAAATGGCAAACATTTGACAGGTAGCATCACTATTTTCTTCTTAATTAACCCTTTCACTACTGTAGGAACCTTTTAGAATTGTACTCTAGCAAATGCGAGATGATTTTGCTTGTCCGGGGAAGAAGTCCTGTACTGAACAGGTTAAGTAACCTGCATTGACCCAATTGGCAAGCAAATATATATACATGTATGGTCCAAGAATATAAAGATTCAATGCATTTACAAGTGTTTGTATAAACTTGAATGTTTTCAATAAAGTAACTTCAAAGCACCAAATTAAATCACTTCGTAATATACATATTTTGTCCTTTTCGCCAGCCAAGCAAATTATTTTAACCAGTATTAAATACACTTTCCTACTTAATTTTATGTAGTTCATTTAATTCTATAAAAATGTGGCAAGACATATTTCCATAACAACTTATAATTAGGTTCATTGGCTGAATACTAAGGCTTGAAAACAAGAAACACAATTATTACCGTATTTATTTATTTGAACTTGCTCAAGCACAGGTTATACTGTACAGGTATGTACAGTACTTGACACATTCTACAACAGGTCATTGCCACGGCATGAGGATTCATAACCTACACATGAAAGAGAATTTAAAACAATTAAAAGCATTTTCAGATAACCATGCAACTACTATAGGTGCACACAAAATTAATGCTGTGCTTTCATTCTGTGTTGCTTCCGATATCAACTCAGCTCGCAAATGTTTGAAAGCTCAGATGACGTCCTGGGTAACACTGTACTAGGCAAATGCAAAAAGGCACGGGTTGTGTGTCCTGTTAGAGCACTGTCATTCACCGCTAAGTCAAGCCCGGTCGGATGGGGTTAGTATCTGCATGGATGACCATCTGGGAATAACCTTGTGTTGATTCGTAAGCTTGGAAGTCATGTGAGTAGAGTTAATTTATCTCTCCTGTGTTTTGAGGGTTTTCCTCTTGGGTCTCTGGTTTTCCTCGCTGACAGTAAAATCAACACTTAGATCTTAGCTGTGCTCTGTGGTCAGACATGGGTTGTATATATAGTGGCAGCCTGCAGCACCTTTGACATACCTTCGACTTGACCACGTTCAATGCAAGTTCACATGGTTCAATGAGGCCAAACGACATTGTGTTATTTTTAGCCTCCCCGCACTTGTTTTTAGGGGGAAGCTAAAGGACAGGTTTAGCCTCCCCCTAAAAATGACTCTGTGTGTGTGTGTGTGTGTGTGAGGGGGGGCTACCCTTTGGATTGCCCATAAGAATATTAGTTCTTCCAATAATCATGGTATTTACAGTTACCAAAGTGATATCTAAATTATGAAGTTGTAAATATAGGTATAGCTGCATATGCTGGACTTGTATTAGAAGAACCTATGACAACCCATTATTTTCAAAAAACATGATTATATATCAAGTTTATATTGTAAACTATTTAAATTATCTACATATAAATTAAATATCTATATATTTGATACAGTCAAACTACAATATCTATATCTTCAACTCCTTACTGTAAATTCATGAAAAACTTCAACAAAATACTCACCACTAGGGCAGTTCTCTATACGTAATAGTTGTGTTGCTGGATTGTGGAATGATTCATCTACAATACTTCGAATAATTCGCCGAGTCCTGGAATTCAGTGTCAAAGTCTAATCATGCTATTCTGCAAAATATGTATAGTGTTGTTCACAAATGAATTAACAACAGTTTGTGTCCTCTTTGAATTTGACTTGAGTCTATAAATGGCCATTTCTTGTTTTAAATACAGCAAAGTATTGGTGATCACATCACATGCAGGCATTAGTGCATTACCATCTCGCTGCATTGCGTGCCAAATCCAAGCCCTCTTCTATATCATTGTCCGTCTGTATCTGGAACGGCATGTTCGTTAATATTGAAGAGATCAGCGTGTTTGTTGACAACGTGTACCATTTATAATATATCCACAGAGAAGATGAAAATCTGGTTCATTATTCCCATTTAATTCCTATGATTGCGACCGAGATGATAGACAGAAAATAGCCGGTAAACAGTCATGCTGGATCGACAAAATACAGTACTTTTCTGGTCCAATTGTCCAAAAGCATTGTTTGAAAGCATTGTTTAAAAGCATTGTGGCAAAGGAGGCCACAAAATGTCAAAATCACAAATAATCCGGTATCCGGGACTATGTTTATTTCCGCGTTTCAACGAAAATTCGTACTTAGTAGGGGTAGGGCAGGGTAGTGTTGTTATACGTCTGAAATACTTTTTTCTGATTTTAAAAACAATGATGATTATTTATTGGTATCATGAGATTTATTGCTAGTCCAGAACTTATTTTCCTTAATTATTTTGTCGCTTGCTATGTATAAATATAAATTTTTGTCATGCCAAGTGTGGGTGAGTCGCTTTGGTCGAATTTTGTCTTTTGTGACGTCAGACACGTGATAGTCGACAAGCGCGTGATTTGATTTGAATTCATCACTGGACAGTCGCATCATTGTTCGTTATTATAAAGAAGGGTTCGTGTTCGACGTTTGGCAAGTTTGTTTCAAGGAATGAATGTATCTACGGTAATTATCTTACTTACAGTAATGCATGCAATAGTAATTGATGTTATTGAACTTTATATCGTGGAAAATTAATTATACGCAGACGTTTTTGAAGAAAATTATTTATGTTGCGAAGTAGTTCAATAGAGATCTATTATGATTCGTAACTTACAATCTACCTTATCTTAAATACATTTACTTGTATTAATAACGTTAGCTTTTATTTACTGTTTAGGTATTTGGTTCTGAGTTGTTCGAGGCTTTGTCTAAGAGGTGTTCGTGAATAAACGGAAGAAGAGGTAAGATGATGTGTCGTTTATTTTTTGTCCTTGCCAATTTAAAAGTTAGAAAGTATTTAAATATCACTTTCGTTTATACCCAAAGAATCTGGTAAGATTACCCCTCGTAATTTGTTTGATTAAATCAACAAAATATGTTTATAATTGTGCTTCATTTCCATAATTTGCGTATTGACTAGCCAATTTTCAAGATGGCGGCTGCTTCTTTTACAAATTTCGGCTAGAGGCAGGAATGGCTCCGACTCCTTATTCGTCAATACAATACAGCCGGGGGTTAGTGTTAGAAAACTCGTTAGGCGGGTTAGGGATAGAAAACTTGTTAGGTGGGGGGTTAGGGTTAGGACCTTTGTTGTTTTGGGGTTGGTTACAGTTCTTAAGTTTATTGACCAATATGGAGCCATTCCTGTCTCTCGTCACATCTTCTTTTACACACTGCGGCTAAATAAAGGAATCGCACACCACTTTATAGTAGATTACACCAAGTCCTCAATATATGTGGTAGTGATTTATAGGTTATAGTAATTACAGTTAGTATATTAGTATTATCAATATTAGGGTTATTTTTGAGGTTTCCTGTACTTAAACAGGTTTGCGAAACGAAACAACTATTTGCCTATTACTACGAGGTGGATAATAATAACCGACCCCAAAACAACAAAGATCCTAACCTCGCCTAACGAGTTTTCTAACCCTAACCTAAATATAAAACTTGTAGGGTTGGGGTTGGTTAGGATCTTTGTTATTTTGGGGTCGGTTATTATTATCCACCTCGTTAGGCAAATTGTTGTTTCGTTTCGAAAGCCTGTTTAAGTACAGGAAACTTCAAAAATAACCCTAATAGCTCTAATACTGATAATACTAATATACAACATATAATGAGTACTTGGTGTAATGTACTATACAGTGGATGTATGATTCCTGTATTTAGCTGCAAGTTCTTTTACCATGTGGTCCAAAATGTGGACCAGTAGACAGAGGTTGATGGATATGCTGTATAATGCTACTGACTACTCAAGTAGCAGGGTGGATGTTTCAAAATATATTTATACAGTTTGTATTTTGATAAATAACTGCATTTTTCAGATATTTGTTAAATAACAGTTTTCTAATATTAAAGAAAGTTTGCAGATACACCATCAACATAGTCCTAACCCCAAACTTAACCCAAATCTTAACCCTACACCGAATACTAACCCTAACTCTTACCATAATGCTTTATTTTAGAAATAACAGCTGATTTTAGTTTTGAATTATACTACCCATAGTCTACATGTGTGTGACATCATTTTGGGATTTATATGAAACTTCACCCATTTTATTAGCTGAGTTTTCGTCCTTGACATCATTGATTGTAAAAGGACTTTGGTCTTTTTACTATTCGTGTTGACACTCAGGATGTCCTTATAGTTGAATGACAGGTATATGCCATTAATAAGTATTTTTCTGTGTTTTTTTCAGTTTATAGATTTTGAACTGTTGGAGATGACAAGAGATGAGTTAAGCTATGGGGATAAAGGGTTAAAATAATCCACTTACGGGGAGGCCGGAATGGCTGCTTTTAAAGAACCTTCCCAGGTAAAATGAAACAGGACTGTTTTAAATGTTTTACTTTTATAATTCAATGACACCCTTAATATCATAGCAAGAGACTTTCCAGGATGGAAATCATAATCGTAAGATAAATACTAGTTTATCTTACCAGCATACTAGTGCAACAATGCTTTATAAAATAAGTTGTGTCTTACGCACGCTGTGATTGGTCAGTTACCGTGTTTATATCAGGCTATATAACATTGACGGATTACGCCATCGTGATACGCCATCAATTAGCCATCATACGCCATCAATTAGCCATCGTACGCCATCAATTAGACATCACGGCGCCATCATACGCAGTAAGGAGAATTTACGCGTTGATAAAAAAGATATTTGTACATTTTATTTGCTTTCTACGGGTTATTTTATAAAAGAAATAGAAAACATTTTTATCCGTGTTCCCATACGTTATATAAACAATCGTGGAAGTTTGGGAGAACTCAAAATCGCGTGGAAACACTCGCCCTACGGGCTCGACGCTCGTGTTCCCACTATGATTTCTCGTTCTCCCAAACTTCCACTCGTGTTTATATAACTGTATGTAAACACGGAAAATGTTTTCTATTTCTTAAATATCGGTATAGCATCGAAACTAATACCACCATACTGGTATCAGCTACATAACATGAATAACCTGCAAAAATATCAATACACCACCCAACTTTATTAGAAAGCACTTTGCTGTAACTCCCATGAGTTGCAGCAAAGTGCTTTCTAATAAAGTTGTGTGGTGTATTGGTATTGTAACCATTTACATAACCACACTGAGCTCTAGATACTAATGTATAATTTTTGTTGCACAGACTGTCAAGGAAACACCTTTCTCACAGATGAGATGAATTCTACACCCAAATCAGTGGCACCGTCACTTATTCCATCTTCGCCTACCACCGTACCTGCATAATTATCTTCCATACCACCTTCAACAACAACCTCACTGATGGAGGATGAGGGAAGTAGTGACAGTACAATCTTTCCATTTGATCCTGTGAACTGCTTAACTCCAGAACTTTATTGCCAGCAACTTCATGTATGTATATTTGAATGATACCATGCAAGTTAGCAATGTGTCACCATTGTGCAGAAATATTACATTTCATTTGTGTTCATATACCAATCACACCATTTATTAATAATATTCAAGCAATAAACAATTCACATGGTTGATTCACAAATTTCATGGGACATTACCATGTCATGTGTGTACGCTTGCATGTCATGGCTACCGAGTTTGTCGGTTGACCGAGTCAATTCTGCGTCCGAGTTAACTCCAAGTCAAATTTCTGAGTCATAAAATATGCTAAAAATGCTAATTATGAATTTACAGCACTACTTCTCTGAATTTAACTAATATCTGTAACTTCTCTCTTAACTTTATTTTATTCTTGGAGAGATACCCACAATAAATTAGTGGCAACCCCATACAGTGTTTACAAGTTCCCCAAGGCAAAACACACATTCGTCTCTTAAATGACGTCACAGTGTGGCTCGTTCCATGCCTTTCTAATTTGCGGATTTTTTATATAAGTAGCAATGTATAAAGAGTGATATCTTCCAAACGGAAAGTCCAAATCAAAAACTGTAAATTAACTTGTCGGCTACTTTTTCATTCTCTATACAGATAACTAAAACACAAAAGGGCTGTATAGGCACTTTAAGAGATACAGTATGTAAAAGAGTGGTGGTAACCCCAGTGTGCAATAGAAAACTTTCACTCTAAACCAGAGTTGCATTACGCACCATCTCTTATCAATTACCTGCATGGTTACCCTATAAACTGTTCACTGTGTAGAATCAATCTTCCTTGCATACTATTTAAATCATATTTTTTTTATTTTAGGATGATAACGAAGAAGATATTGGTTTGAAAGTGTAGCAATGTTCTTCCCCTAAATTGTTGTCAACTGGGACATTGAAGCAGATACATTTCTTATCCCTCATCACTGAAGGAATACTTGACATCAAATTTAAGTCTTTCAAAATTGTTATTTACCTTTTTAAGTATTAAGCTAGTCTGCTAGTATACATGTGTTTAGAATTTTGTTGAAGGAAACCTAGATTATTCAATACATTGTTTTTGTCATAAAGTACTTTGTAGTCTATTTGCATGATAGCTCGTAGTTAACAGTTCATTGCGGTTGATTAATCCAATTTGACCAATATCCAAATTGGTTGAAACTACCATAATTTAAATGTTTACCAACTTAAAATTGATATTGGTTACTATAGCAAGAATATTGGTTAAATTAACCAATATTTAATAGTTAGTGACCAATATTTAATAGTTACAGTGACCAATATTTAATAGTTACAGTGACCAATGTTTTATTGGTTTAAACAACCATTATATATTGGTACTAACCAATTCATATTGGTTACTGTAACCAAGGTAACTTGGTTAAAACAACCACCATTTAATTGGTCAGAACAACAATTACATCTAGCTAACATCTTGTATTTACTGCATTGTTGCAAATGAGATACAATAATTACTAGCAAAGTACAGGTCCAGTACTGCAATATTAATCAATGGAATGGTGATAATTCCAAAGTTGACATATGGCGAGGGAGATTAATATTGAACTTTGCCAGATGAACAACAGCAAAGTGTTGGTCGAAGCTTTGAGTTGAATGGCTATGCATGTCGATGTGGGATAGTGTTTCTTGAGAAACCGGAACCACATCTTTATTTTTATTTGGCCTAAAAGATACTGTACAAAATATCTGGGATCACTTTTCTTAAAAAACAATAGCATCAAAGCTCAAAGCTACATGTATAATTTAATTATTGTTGAAGCAGGATGCCCAAAAATGCCTAAACACACCAATGTATTTCACATTTATTAGATGTAAAAATTGAATGTAGACCACATTCTCTGGTTATGGAAATCATTGGCAATGGCATGGGCCACTAAGCAGTTCAGAAGTTATTGCAGTGATGCAGAAGCATGGATTTCAGTTTGTGCTGATACCTACATTACATTTACATATGCTGTTCAGCATATTCATTCAAAAGGATTCTTTATGATTGTACGTCCAAAGGCTATAAGAAGTATTACACAACAAACAGTACAGCATTACACTCTCTGGTGAAACAATGCAAAGATGTAACCTTGTGTTCCTGAAATTCTGAGAAAATTGAAATCACTATTAGTGTAGGCCAACATTTTTGTCTACAGCAGTAAATTACCAACAGCAGAATGTTAATAATAAATAATAATATATAATTTTGCAACCAGCTGAAGTTATTAATACAGTAATTATATTTTTCTACTAATTTGACTAAGATCTATAAAAATAAGTCCCAACCATATTAATTGTATTTGACTATGACTACTGTGCTTACATTTATACAAGTATAATTAAACATCATTTTAGTCTAATAAATCTACATGGTGGAAACTCATGTTCTCAAGACTTTGAGACTATAGTAGGTGGTTCTCAAGATTTATACATGTCTTTTGGTAGCCAGTTCAAGCTACAGTATACTGTGTGTAGTGATGTATAATGACTCGTGTAAGCATAAATGCACAGCAATTGCCAATAGCAAGAACTTCTAAGTTGTCAAGATTTAAAATGTCTTTGGGCAGCTGGTTGTAAAGATTTACATGTCTTTCGGCAGCCAGTTCAAGCTATAGCTGTGTATTATGCACATTACATGTTGTCAACAACACTGCACACATGCATAATTATCACATGCCAATTAATCATAGCATAAAGTTAAACACAAATTTAAAAGTTAATAGATACTTGGTAGAAAATAGGTTGCAAAATAATAATTTAGATATTTATGCACAGAAATAGCAAGAACTTCTAAATTGTTAATGTAAGATTTTAAATATCTTTGGGCATGATGATACATTAATATAATTAAATATTTTAATTTAGTTTCTAAAACCTATCGTAGAAACATTGCAGTGTTTGTCAATTAGACCTGGAGTCTTTAGGCAGCCAGTCAAAGCTGTAGAATTTAAAATGTATGTATGTATGTAATGTACATTACATTACATTACATTCACATTTGTATTTATTTATAGCCTATATTTTTAATATTTCACGAGATTAAAATATTTTGAAACATGCTGTTCAAAGCGTGCTGTAAAAACGCTTGCTTTTAGCATATATGTGTCAGGTGTGCTTTTTTCCCACAATTTGCAAATAGCGCTACAACATTGACAACATTCTACACATGACAACAGTCTGCACGATTGCAGTAGCAGCACGCCTTCGATAATACAGTATATATCGTGTCAAATAAAATGTATATACTAACCTTGTACGATGTAATTTGGAGTTCTTGCTGAAACATATTCCTCGTTTTCTTTCCTACTGAGGCTACACCTAGTGAGCCTACAGTATATTTAATCAGACGCCACGATCTTTCGGGGAATTCCCCTTGTGTGTGCGTGGGCGTATAAAAGGGAAGTTGACAACAAAACTAGCCTGCGTGGCAGGCGTTACGTTGGGGGGGGGGGGGGGGGGGGATGAAGTGGCGAAACAAACCTGTATAAACGTCCGACTATATAGGAATACCAGTTGTTCAAACTAATTACCACGTGTATTTTAATGAAAGATGGCCTATAGCAAGTTCTGTGAGATTTTGCGATCTTTCAGTGAGCAAAAACAGATTTTCAGCAGTGTACAATTGTGATGCAAATGTTCTGCAATGTAATTATTATACCGTGTTTAGTTACATTTTAACGCTCGTCAAATCTTTAGATTTACTCCTCTGCAATTTATCCTCCGACTAATCTATATCAAATTTATTAGGAGGTAAACTTGGCATTTTCTTAAATTTGCCAATTGTAGCAAACTTGTAATTTTGTAGATTTTCCGCAGCGCGTAAATTTGATGCAAATGTTAAGCAAATGCGATTATTTCACCGAGTTTAAGTATATTTACCGCGGGGTCAAATCTTTAGTTTTATTCCTTAATCCCCCCTCTTGTAAATATATAGCAAATTCAGAGCTCCAAGTTTATATCAAATTTGCTACCGGTAAACTTGACATTCTCTTAAATTTGCCCAATATAGCAAACTTGTAATTTTGCACTAGATTTGATATGTTAGGAAAATGATGACAAATATGTGACATGTTTACTATAGGCGTAAATATGCAAGAAACGTAAAGCAAAAACAATATTTACAGTAGTGTGTAAACTTGATGTAAATGTTCAGCAAATGTAATTATTTGACTGTGTTTACGTATGTTTATGGTAGGTCAAATGTTTAGATTTACTACCTAATTTCTCCTCCAGCAAATCTATAGTAAATTTAGAGCTCCAAGTTTACATCACATAACATGAGTAAACTCATTTTTTCGTGCAGTGTATAACGAAGATACTTTCATGATGAAAGATTTTCAATTCATAGGTTTTCCATGTGTTGCCATAGCGGAGTCGACAAAAAAACGTTCGATATAACGTTTTCCGGACGTAAGCGCAATGTTCTCACAACGTTCTCACAACGTTGATGTGCTTGCTGGGTTCATACACTGTTTCAAGAAACTTCGCCGTTTCATACAAATTTCAAACGATCGTTCCAAGGAAAACATTAGACTTTGAGCCAAAGTTTTATGACACTTCCGTCAAATGTTCCACACATAAGTGCGGTAATTCAAATGTTGATTGAACTGGTCATTTTAACAATTCGTTTTATACCTGTGCGGTGTTTAATATACATTCAACACTTATTGTTATTCTATGTAGATCGTTGAATGACAACACAATATCTGCCATTCCAGAGAACCTGTTCAATAATACACCAAACCTGCAACGGCTGTAAGTAAATGATAATTTGTTAAATATATTCTTAAAATATACAACTATACTGTACTTACCTGTATTTTCGTTACGAGATGTCATGTGCAACATCAATAGTGACGGGAAAGCCACAAATTTTGCAAAATAAACAACAGTGTTCAACAACATTGATTTTTCGTACAGTACATAACAACACAAGGAATGGACTGGTTGATATTAGGATATCATTGTGTTCTGACGGCATGACCTATAATATTGACAACAGGACTACTGATAATCTTATGTTTCACAATATATTTCATGGAAGCCGAGGACTGAGTTTTAGACAAACTAACTACCATTTTGATTATCAACTGTGTAGGAACTATAATCAAATCCCAGTAAGGATTTCTACTTTAATTGCGATGTACACACTTATTTGATCATTATCCTACTCAATACTTAAATAATTGCATTTCAATTTTACCGTCAGCGAATGCATGTTTGAATACTAATTTTGCCCAGAACAATGGTCAAAATCTTCCTATCCCAGTGAGCGCACCATGCGTCATTTGCACATTCTACTCACGCATCGTACCAGGAAAATAATAACATCATTAATATTCAGACTGAAAAACTGAGTAAATGTATGCCGAGCTTACGATTTGTAGTATGGAATGGCCACTCATTAAATAAAAAAATCTGCCTCCATCTGCGATTTTATTATTTCTAAGCGTCTGTATATTCTAGCTTTAACTGAAACCTGGATATCTGACAAAAACGAAGCAACGAACACAACCATTGCTGAAGTTATTATCACTTTACAGGATTTTAATTTTCTACATTCACCAAGTACAGATGTTAAATATTTAATCTAACCACGTAGAAATATACCAATTAATTTTACAAATAACAATAGTGGTAAGGAAGCCCAAAAAGAAACCAATCGGCTTATAGGATTTGGGCTCCCTTATACATAATTTGATGTAATTGCGAGGAACATGGACGATGGAAAATTAATGTATGATTTCAATAACATCAGAGCACAAGAAAACCGGATCACGAGTTAAACAGAAAGAACATTTTTAAGTACAGAATATGAGAAAAAATTTTAATTTAGATTGAAAGCAAGTAACAGTTAATGCATCACAAATAGTCTGGCTCAGCGTATTAACAAATTTTGGACCCTGGTAATAAACTCAAAATTGTCTTATTTTTGTTCTACAAAAGGGAAGATAATAAAATTTGGAATTTTGTGAGTTATAGTTGTGAACATGATGCGTACGTAAAAATGAATCATCAAAGCTTCGAGGGAGCAAATTGTTTTCAAATAAGTACATAAATTTTCCTATTTGAAATAAATAGATATTTTCAATTTTAATACTAATTTTGCCCAGAACAATGGTCAAAATCTTCCTATCCAGTGAGCGCAACCATGCGTCCTTTGCGCATTCCAGTGACGCATCGTACAGGAATATCAGACAATAACATTATTAATATTCAGACTGAAAAACTGAGTAAATGTATGGCGCGCTTACGATTTGCAGTATGGAATGGCCACTCGTTAAATAAAAAATATGCCTCCATCTGCGACTTTATCATTTCTAAGCGTCTGGATATTCTAGCTTTAACTGAAACCTGGCATTTCGCTTATCCGCCTCATCATTGTATATCGCCCCCCTCTTTCGAAAAATAATAAACTTACATCAAAACCGTTTTTTTATGAATTTTCTGTTCTGTTAGAGGAACTAGCAGTTGCTCCGGTGTATTTACTGATTTCTGGGGACTTTAATTTCCGCATAAACGACAGTAATGGTAATGATACAACCCATGACTTTATTGGTCTGTAGGAGTCAGCTGGTTCACAGCAAAGAGCAGTTGGTGCCATACATAATCGTGGACATACACTATATCTCATTACTGACCGCCTGGAGGAGTCTATCATATACAGTCCTCTATAAATGTCGTCTGATTTACCGTCAGACCATAGTGCTGTTATTTGTACAGTAGTAATATATATATTATTATTATTATTAATTGTACGGGACTGGACCGTGCTCTAAGCCAATCAGAATCAAGAATGATTTGAATTGACCAATCAGAGCACAGTCCAGTCCCGTATTTCCAGGGGGGTTAAATAGTTTTCAGGTGTGGTCACCCTGTTAAGAACGACCAGTAATCAAATCAGGGGGATATGCACCTGGTCGTATACAACAGGTTTTTTGTATAAAAATATTCAAATAAGGTGGTTGCGGTCAAGAATATATATATCACATATTATGATCGTGTTGTTGTACGACCAGTTTTTTAGTCGTCCCTGAGTTTAACGACCAGAGAGAGAGAATGAAGGTCAATCAAGGTGACTAATGCTAAGCAAGTACTGACGACATTTGCTATATAGGGTTGAGAGCAATGATGAACCAGGAACAGGATGTGTAGTCGCAGAATTTAGTGTTCCGAACAACTGATGATCAGTGGAAAGTTTGCACAGAAACCAAACATGTCTAAAGTGAAACTCGACTATATTCCAGTTTCACTTTAGACATGTTTGGTTTCTGTGCAAACTTTCCACTGATCATCAATTATTCGGAACACGAATTTCTGCGACTAAGCATCCTGTTCCTGGTTCATCATTGCTTTCAACCCCATATAGCATCCGCGACAGCACTTATTCAGATCATAATTCAATGTGATATATATACTGACTGTAAAACACACAATGTTTGAAAAAGAAATACAAAAAATACTATTATACACAACCATCATACCTCACCCGATGTGATTTATACTTACGTGCACGTGACATCCAAAAAACTTCCATATTTTTATTTGAAGAGTTGTAATGTTTTTTGAAATAAAAATAATCAAAAAAATTTTGGCTTATATAATTAATCATAGAAATTTCCGCCATGGAGCTCTTACCTCGACGCCATCTTATGGCCGAATGACTGATATTTCTTAGTTACGGTATTTAAAAAAATGATATTATCTCAAAATATTTAAGATATATCTCAAAAAAATTATTTGGGTATTTTTATCTTCCAAAAAGTTTTAGAGATGATATCTCCGAAAAAGAGTTTTCTCTAAAATATTTTATATGAAATATTTCAAAATAAAAATAAGAGTTGTAATGTACCTTGGAAAAAGTTTTTGGGTTTATACCGTAAAGTGTTTTAAAAAAATAGAAGAAATATATACCAAAATTTTTTTAAGAGTTTGTGAATTATGGTTGAGTATATAAGCAGTTGGGTTTCGTAATATTTTTGTGTCTGATGACGTAGTCATCATACACTTAGTTATCGAAATCTTGTATGTATGTATGTATGTATGTATGTATGTATGTATGTTTGTGAGATTGAGGACACTACGTCACAACCGAACACGTTACGGAAAACAGCGAAGTTTGCCGAGATATTTGTTGCATGGCCGCCATTGTTGTTTATAATATCTAACATTATTTTGGTCAGGCGCTACTTTCACTCGATTGGCTCATGCGGTTTAATAGTGGTACTGCCAGGTTAATTTGTCTTTAAGATTTAACCAAGGTAATTATCGTATACCGAAATCTAGTATTGAACCTTGTTGTTTGTCGGAACCATTTGAAAATCTCGTTGCAAATGACCGACTTCACCGACAGTCTAACATTTATTTTGGTTAGGCGCTACTTTCACTCGATCGGCTCATGCGGTTTAATAGTGGTACTGCCAAGGTAATTTGTCTTTAAGTTTTAACCAAGGTAATGGGCAATTCCCGCATTGTGTTCGTGAAAATCAAACTAAATGAAGTCACTGTCGACAAACTTACTGAACAGACTGCAGAAACTAGCCTCTGCACTTGTCAAAATTATAAACATCCAGATAGTTCATTGTCTTGCAGTTAAATTAAATATTAAACATTGGCCTTAAATATGGGAATCACAATTGAGCAATACAAAGCCAGAATTGGTTGCAAACAATAACTTTGTTAAAACCAAAATAATACTTCTGCAGTTCTTGTCACCAAGGTATCTTTTGGAATACATTTAACAAATTCATTTTACATTGTAACAATGTTGATGTTATTTTATCTAAGTGTCAATATTACAACAGCTCACAGAACAATATAAAAGTTGTGGTTTGCTCAAATATTTGTTCGAACCATATATCATGATGTTGTTGATCCATCTAAAAACTATATGTGCTGATTTTAGCCAAGGCGATATGAGAAAATTTAGACTAAATAGATTAGACTGCAATAATACATGCATAATCAAAAAATATATATTACTTCGTGGGATCCACCATTCCTAAATACAATTAATTGTCTGCTGGAAATAACCTTTATAATTTAAAGACATTTATCCTGGGGCAAGGCTCACTCAAGCTAATGCCAGACAGAAAATTATTTTATTCAGCAGAGAATGTTACATTAGCACAATAATGTTATTAGCACAATTAATGTTTGGTAGTACTGATGATATTGCAGTAATATGCATATCTACCTGGTGGCATTTCTCTGGGTTGGGCCGGGCCACTGGTTGGGTCACGGTGAAAGTGACTTGTTTGCTGGTGATTTGTTTATGACAAGTAGAGATGAACCTTTTTTCTTTGCAAAATGCTCTCGATAATCTGTTTTTGGATTCACAAATTATCAACATTGTCTGTTAACAATTCACTGCAGCACTGTTGCAACTTTTAAAACTAATGAAGGCAAGTTTAACATTTTTGATTCTCACTCAAGAGATTTATATGGCATTCCACACCCATTGTTACTGAGTACCCATTGTTTCCACACCCATTGTTACCGGGTACCCATTGTTTCCACACCCATTGTTACCGGGTACCCATTGTTTCCACACCCATTGTTACTGGGTACCATTGTGTCGCATTCCAAGCCAAAAACCCTCGTGGAGAGCGATCGACTGGAGTTCGCATGTGATCAACCACAAATGAATCGAGTCAATTTCTTTATTGTATACAATGATCTCCTCAAAATGCGGTGAAAACTACAGTAATGATTAGTAACAACAATTAAGAGCTATTCAAAACCCTAAATCATGCGATTACAAAGCGTACCATAAATTAACACAAATCATGCATATTAACCAAAGGTAACGCAATAACATAACTAAAACTTACGATTATGGATTCGCATAGGAACCGATCGAATGTCCATTACAAAAAAGCTAAAAGGGCGAGCGCAATAATATCCCTTGTGTCTACTAATGACTAATCCAGTCTAAAATGCGTTATCCAAACAAAGACAAGGCCGCGAGAGCCTGGGCTCACATAAACAAATTATAATGTATACGTATTATATTACGTGTCGTCAGCAACCGTCACACATTGTTTCCATGCCCATTGTTACTGGGTACCCATTGTTTCCACGCCACAGTATTCAGTTAGCAAATTCTGAGATAACTTCACACTTATTGAAATGCAAGCCGATCAAAATGAATCTGCTGAAAGTGCACACCGGATATTCGACCAAAATCTGGATACTGTATTCAACCAAAATCTGGATATTCAACCAAAATCTAATCAAGCAAAATTTGTACATACAACCAAAATCTGGACAGTTTTTACGCTTTTCTCAAATCTCGCAACATCCTGTGTGTTTGGATAATTAACAGTTATTCCACGAACTCGAGTCGTATATGAGCTGATAGCCGACGAGGCGCTAGCCGAGTCGGCTATCAGCCATATACGACGAGAGTGAGTGGAATAACTGTTTTATTATATACACAAGCTCTGGATATGAACAACATAAAATTGCAAGTTTATATTATACAAGTAATTGAATAGATTTTTAAATTTTCTCTCAACATCCGTCATGCTTAATGAAGACAAAATATGAATAATTAAATTATGTCACGTGAAAGTGAAACGCCGATCAATCACTCATGGAAGGCATTCATATTATAAACAGTTTTCGCTCTGCAAAACCACTTTACCGATCAAAAAACGGTTCAGCAAAGTCAGTTGTAAATGTTCACATTGCAATGGTGAAAGTTGAACACTGTACTTTTTGTCGTGGAGCTTCGCCGACTGCCATGCCCGTTCATGTTGACATCAAACTTATTGCATTTTGAATCATTTGGACGCTGAAAGGGACTTTCACTAGACTTTCACAGGCATGATTTAGTTGCTTCAAGTATTTTTGGATCGTTTCGACAGGGCGGATGCTTGAGTCTCGAATACGGAAGATTTTGCCGTAGGACCGTCATCTTCGGTGTTGCCGAGGCCGCCTTTTGCTCTTTTGAAATGGGTTTTTTGTAGACTACTCCAGCTATCTTGCCAGACTTTCTCAAGTCTTTCACGAAAGCTTCTAGAATATGGTTAACTTCAGCAAAGGTAGGGTCACCAATTATGCTAAAACCTTTGTTTGACGTTTTTTGAGAAATCTAAATGGCAGCTCTAATGAACTTCATTGTTGTTTTTATTTACAAGCCATCTTTCTGCCTTAGCAGAAATGTGAAATTGCTTTATTAAGCAAGAATTTAACTTTGTTTTGGACATTTCTGTTATGTACTTGTCAAATTTATTTGAACTCGTGAACCATTCATTCGTAAACCAAGTAGAAACGCTAAAATTTAATTTTTTGAAGGCCAAAAATATTTCTAGCAACGCCACTTTAAACGTCGCTGTTTTTCTAAAAATATGAAATTTGGAGAGCTTTTCGTAAAATCTAGTTGTTCTATCTACCGTCAAATACTTTCATTCCGAATTTGGTTGCTTTCTGTGTGCATTTTGGTGTACTATTTCCCAGTAAAACTTGAATTTCTTCTTCGTTTAATTCTGCAAATCTGGCAGCCATTTTGCTAGATTTCTCTACTAGTAGGATATGAGCTGATAGCCTAGTAGTAGAGAACCAATCAGATTGCAGAATAGCTCATATCCAGAGCTTGTGTATATAATAAACACAGATATTCTGTAGAGTAATTGCAATGTAGCTAGTAGCCTCGATAATATATAATACGCTGTTATCTCGATAATATATAATACGCTGTTGTAATATATTTATTTAATATAATCGTGCTTCTATTTTTGTTTCATATTTTAAGCTGTATTGTTCAGTTTTGTCTCATGTCATCAGACACATGTACGCGTTGCGTACCTATTTTTCAGTTGGTTCCTGTTATGTGTATTGCTCGCTTGTAAGTTGTGCTTCGGTACAAGACTCTGAACTCTTCCAATGTGCCGTAGTGTTTATCACTAAACTGCATTGGCGCGCGTTCACCCGTAGTCGAATTTGCGATTGGAATGAGATTGACACTGGTCCATAGTGACAATCAGGTCATCCCTTATTCTATCAATTGCTTATTTTACGCCAGGGTTGTTCGTTAGCGTATGAGGGAAGAGTTAGCTATAGTAAAACACACAGGACGTAGAAGTTGTATGAGTTTTTTTAAAAGACTCATGGCGTTAACTTGGGCTACTTTTAGGGACATGGCGCGCATATTGCCTGCGGAGATGGGTATGCATTGGCGGGATATACGCATGTTAGACAGTTAGAATTAGAAAACCCGCTCACTTGTCTTATAGAACAAAGGATAATTTGCAATAATGTATTGATTTCTGTAATCAGGCACTGAAGAAAAATCAGGCGTCCATACGCAGGCTACCCCCCACCCGAATACGCCAGACGAAATTTAATGTAAACAACACCGCCACGGCAATGCTATTTTTTCTAATATCTGTTCGATTGAAGGTCTTCGTGTGTCAAAATTTATATAAAAATCAACGGCAAGGTATACGAAACATATCTGTTACGAAATTACATCGGTTTAATGGACATAAAAGCATTAAATCATCGGGTAAACAACGAATAGATCTTGAAGCTATGTCCACGAGCTCGCTTTAATCGCTTACCGCATTTTCTCATATATAAACATCTGATCTTCATATTTTAAGCAGACGAAACCTACAGCGTTCGATTTTCCAGATTCAAGTGATCATTTCGATATAGAATTGATTTAAATCGGACAAAAACACGTTTCATAATGATTAATATTACGGAGTTTCACGGGATAAATGTCAACACAACATAATATAATATTTCCCTGTCCTTCGGCTGTCCTTTCCGTCTTCATGATTGATCTCTCATCTGTGTTTCTCTCATCTTGGAGAGAATCTTTGCAATGGTTTGCGGGTTTACAGGTCTCGGTAAACTTTTCCAACTGCGATTCATTGTCAATAAAACGAAAGTCCGAACTCGCTTCAATTCGCTTGCATTGCCTTGCAACGATTATATTGTCATGTTGACGTTTCGTCCACGGTTCTGCGAGTTGTTTCTTTAATCTCTCATCTGTGTTTCTCTCATCCAGTTATCCTGGAGATAATCTTTGCATTAGTTTGCTGGTTTACATGTCTCGTAAATGCTTTTCCGACTGTGATTCACTGACTATAAAACTGACTATAAAACTGCCGGAAATCGCCCACGCAATAGTTACATTCTCTCGACGTAAAAACGACGAACACATTTAAGACTTGTGCTTACCACAAGTAGCCCAAGTAATAATAAAATAACATGCATTATATATTATCATGCACATGAATAAAAGTCATAGTTTCTCTATCATAAAAAATGTCACGATTTACCGGGTTCGTTCTATAACTAAACTGTTACTATAGATTCGTAAAAATAAAATTGTTTACCTCTAGTGTCGGTATACCCCCAAACTTTAAAGACGCCCTTGTCTTCATCATCATCTTCATCATCTTCATCATCATCGCTAAAGGATTATAATGCCTCGTCTATTTAACATCTCGTTGCGCAGGGTTCTCTTTGGAGGGGTCGGTCGGTAGTCTGCTCTTCTCGTTCTGCTCTGTCGGTAGTCTTCTTTTGCTCAATCTTCTTTCCCTCTGTTTCTTCATCTTTTCCTTCTTCCTCAACTCGATACTCATCGAATTCGAACAACACATCCTCGCTTGTTGGTGTTGGTGTTGTTTGGGTTTCCATCTTCTGCGGGTCTGTTTCGTTCTCGCCAGTTTTTCTTTCTTTGTTTACACTTGAGAGTTTGAGATCGTTGTTCACACGGTTGTTTTTATAATTACGGATATGGGTTAGCGTTAGGTTGACCAATCAGATCTCGTTCAATCCAAGCCGTGAACAATGAGATGGTGTTTAGGATTAACGACGCGTATTAATTATGTCAAATCAGTTGATTTATTAATACTCGAGGGATTAGTTAATTGTCCATCTTGGTTGGATCAGTGACGCGAATTAATAATTACAACCCGTAGTTACAAGGGAGAGATTTAAGATTTTTACACTCATTTAAGCTTATTTAAGCACATTTATAGCTATTTTATGCTTTATATTCTTTTTTCATACTCTATTTTATGTTTTTTCACAATTTAGTGAAACAATTTAGTATACATTTTAATATTCCCGATAACAATTTTGTTGGCGAATAAGCGTCGGTAACTAGGGATTAAGAACGTGTAATTATATTCATAATACTACGAGGTTGCCTGTAGAAGTGTTCAGGATGATGCTAGAAATTTTCTATAGCATGGACGATCAAATAAATAGAATGTAGAATATAAACCACGTATAAAGGCGATCATATAGCTTAGCCTTTGTAATATTAAAATAACATATACGGTAATCATATGGGGCGTTTATAATGTCAAAATTCAATGCTCAGCAACATTAATGCCAGGCTCCCAAGTGAAATATGACCGAAAATAAAATAAATTCGACAAAAATGTAGAATAAAAAGTGCGAAGGCGGTTGTTGTTGCTATACAAATAACATCGTATTCCGCTGTTGGTGAACACTTTTGTTGCCATAGAAACAGTCACGTGACACCTCACTTGACAATTTTGGGGTGACGAGATAGTATCGCCGCGCAGCAGCGCTTAATCATTTTGAAATATTTTGAATTTAAGTAGATATCTTGCTAGACCATTGTAGATGATGAAACGAATTAGAACGAAGTACCTGTATTTAACGAACATGAGATATTAACGATTTTATGTGTCGGGTACGAAATCACCCTACATATTTTAAACATTACTTAAGAATAACGCTAGCAAGACTTTCGATCTAATTCGATACACAAACTTTGACGTCTGTTCTACACAATAACGTTATTAATGTCTATATTCAAACGGGAATCTTCATGCTCAAAGCAAACGCGTTTTCTCACGCAAACAGTTTGTATTTTCCGCCATTTTTAATGAGCCGACAATGATCGTAGCAGCGGATAGTCAAAACAAAGAAGCAACACGCTCAAATGAGACCATCAAAACAAACAAGACGCTTTTTGCCAAGAGAGACTAAATTTAAAAGGTTGACCAAGTTGCTTCAGATAGTTAAAAATGTGAAGTACAACTGAATTGGTCATCACACTTTCTCACAAAGATTAGAATAAAATAAAGTAACTGCTATTTGATACACCTTTGACCTTTTATAACTTCACAGATCTCACGCATTCTCTGTTGAGTGCGTCTGTTGATTTTTAGCCGCGCGATAAGCGATTCCGCATAATTCAAATCGTTCCAGTGTTAAAGTCATTATTCAGGTTTCTTCACATCATGGTCAATACATTCAGCAATACATTGCTAACTGGATGCATGTAACTGGCGTTCAGCTCAGATTTTATATAAATAGTACTTGACAACATCGCATGCATAACTCAAATGCCATCCCAAATTAAAAATGAAGCTCTATGCCGAGCATCGTATTTGTTAGTGTAGCAGTAATATATTTGTTAAATTGTTACGGCATAGATGATCTTTGCTTCATATTCATTTTGAAACATGTGACTTTGGAAGATTTACGCTCACGGTGGTCAGATTGGGAATATTTTCTCCCACTTGCGCGGGCGCGTATTGTCAGCGCTGTGTGCCATTAGAGTAAGCAAAAAATCAAAGATAGCGGACAATCCGAACACGGCAAACAACAGTGAGCAAAGTTCTAAATTAAATATAAGCTGCTTTTGGATGCCATCGGAGCGTGGCGAAAGGTTTTGGAATACTTTACTGACAGAGATGAAATTTTCTGTGGAGCTGGAGTGGATTAAGGCTGTCAGAGGAGCAGAAAATAAGTCAGATTATGGCATGAAATAAATGGATGTCATGGATCCCTTTACTCGAATAAGTTGTGGGGAATAAACTCGAAATGGTTGGTCCCTGGCCTTGGTGGATTCATGTTTGACGGAGGTTGCGAAACGATTTCGCAAAAGCTGTGTCGTTCAAAGGCTACTGGTTTATTATTCCCTGGATACCTCAATTTCATACTTTTTCTTTTGTCTTGACTGCAAAATCAAGCAAAATATTTCGCCTGATTTGAGCGGTATTTGAACTCGCACCTTCAAGATACCAGTTTGCTCTCTACCTGTTGAGCTATCAAACCGCATAGTGATTGGAGGCGTGTTTTATTCCCTGTAAGTGCATGAGATATTCTTGTGACAACTACTCGAGTGGTGAGCTGGTTTCCCTTTTGAGTTCAATTATTTTTATTGATTTAGCAGTGTAAGAAATCATGAATATGTCCTTATGTTTCTCTGAGGATGATTCTGAAACGAGGATGATTCTGAAACAAGGAAGACATCTAGTTGTGAAAGGGATAATCTGATTCATGCTTTCACTAAGTGTGGTGGTCTTTTAGTATTTTACTCTGGCAAACACCAGATGGATGAATACATGAAACCGGGCTGGCAGGGTTATTGGGGTTGACACAATTGATTGTAGGATCTTAGGGGGCTTTCCATTTACACGGTCAGACTGGCTAGTCCGGCAAAATGTACCTCCTCTTGATTAGGCCCACATTTTCCTGGCAGACCAGCCGCACTCCTCAAACGTATCGTGTTCCATTTAGCAAAATATTGCCGGACAGACCGGTCTGACCGTGTAATTTGAAAGCCCTATTAGCTTTATACTGTGAAACATGTATAAACTAAATTTGGGATCAATATTCAATTTACTTAATTATAAACAAAACCTAAATTTGTTTTAGATTTTTTGTGAATTGCATGAGCTCAGTTAACTGGGCCAGCCCGGTCCATGTACTCGTCCCCTTATTTTTGGCTATAAAAGCTGGATTGTTTTTTAAGCACAAGAGAGACCAACTGAGACTGGCTTATTGATGAATGGGCTAAATACTATTCCTTTGACCTATTTATGAAAAGACATGAGCCTTGATTATGTTATTTTGGCTAAAACTAGATAATTTTATTCAGCAAAAGGGAAGTGTTGGCAAGAATATTTGTTTATAGTCAGTTTTTATTCTTGTCTGACTAATGCACCTATCAATGTTAAGCTCAAAAGGGGGGGGGGGGATTGGGCATATGTGGGGCATTTGATTTTTCATGCAATTTGGCAATCAAATTCCCCACAGTCAGATAGTCAAATGCCCCACATATACCCAATACCCCTCTGGGGCTTAACATTGATTGGTGTATAATAGTACCCATAATAAATGTTTGCTAATAAAGCTATAATAGAAATAAAAGTTTTCATATGAAACCTGTGTTGTGGTTTGTTCCTTTAATGTTTACTATAACAGGGCCTATAAAAATCTAATTAAAATCAACACCTACATCTGTGAACCCCCTACAGTAGATGAGCATGGCCTGCTCATAAGGTAACGTAAACACAATACAAAATATGTTTAAACAATACCAATATTGTATTACATACATACATACATTATGAAACTCACTCCCCGTCTACCGTACATCAAGCATTATGCTACACCACTAAGCATTTAACTCATAGACTATTCATCTTTACAATAACTGTGTTATTACTTTCCTAGTTTCTAATATCCTAACCCACCCGTCAACTTTTGCAGTAGCACAATGAAGAACAATACTTGTTGTGTCTGACCAAGCATTGCTTTGAAGTGGACATACTGCTTCTTTAATTGTGCCAAATAGTGTTCTTGCTCTGCTATCTTCCAGTAGTTTACCTATCATAGAAATATAATAAAATTAGGGCTATCAATGAAATATTGATTAACACATACAAGTATTTATTTTACAATTCCATAACTTTAAAAAATATTCCAAGCAAGGTATATCATACACATATTTTAACTTCATAAGAAACACTTGGCGTGTTTATGAAACATAAGAAACACTTGGCATTAGATATCGATATAAATTACCATTACTACAACACTTCCAGCCCGTCTTTATTCCTCGTTCATAAAACAACCTCTATAAACCGGTTAACTTACTTGCATCAATCTCCTGTCGAGTAATTTCTTTCTCTCAATCTTTCTAAATACAGCAAACTTCTCAGATTTCTCCTCATATTCAGCTTTCACAGTTCAGTTGCTCAGCAGTTTTGTCGGACTTCCGCTTTAAAGCATGTCTTTTACAAGCGGTACCCTTTACAAGCGAATATTCCCAAAAGGCATGATATTTCCTCGCTTAGGCACACTTTCCACTGTGCTTATTTTCCTTGCTGCACGTCCGATTAAATTCACACAATTTCCGCTTTCTAAGGATGCAAAATTTCAAAGAGAATACTGATATTAATCGCTTGGCAAAGAAGGCAATTCAAGATGGCGGACAGATCAATAGTATGAATCAATACATGGGTTTATACGGCGAATACTTACACTTTCTGATCGTTTTCCACTCCACTGGTTGAAGCCATGATCCTAAACTTTATTTTGAATTCAGCAAAATTTTGTTTACCAAAATCATGACGTTTTAAAAAACAAATTTATCCCCAGAAGAGGTACTCTGAGGCATGTTTCGTCTTCAAACGCGAAGACGATAAAAATTAAGGTACAAGTCCTGAATTTAGAATAAAGTTTCTGCTACATTGTACTCAAAAATACCAAGAACAAAGAATTAGAGCGCACACAGAGCTTGTTTAAACTCCACTTTGCTTGAAAAGTGGGGGTAAACAAAATCTTCGTTAGGCCCAAAATATGGCCCGTGGGGTACTACCCCGCTCTTTTTTGTAGAGAGGAAGGGTATATCTACATATTTATGGGGGACTAAGTCTGACAGTGTGTGTATAATTTATATAAATCATTGCGCACTCTTGCGTGACGTCTTGCATGGCGGCCATTACAGAAATCAGCCACTGAAATAAGACACCTCATTAATCCCATCTGGGAGAAAATCAGGCAAATCTGACCACCGTGGCTTTGACAGATGTATGACCGCAGATTAACAAACTCAAACTTGTAAACAAAGATGTATTTGGGGAGACAGGAAGGAGTCATCTTTCATGAAGAGAAGCGCGATATGCTGATAGCCTGATATAAGTTAAGAACGAGGATATAGCGCAGTAAGAATTGACATACAAAAGTAGCGTCAACGCCTTTGTTATTAGACAGGAAAACTGTCGTCTAACAAGATATATATTATACAGTATTCGAATTTCCTACGACTAAATCCCTATTTTAATTTGTCGCCACGCGCGCGCGCGGTTCTCGCGGGAAGTACGCTGTCTAGAATGTGGAGGGAGCCAGGCATTAATATGCCTGAGTGTGACCATTTGAACGCCATACATCTAATTCGAAAAACATTTACTTGAAACGAGCAAGCCTCGCGACTATAAATTTTCCATTCAAGCGACACGTTTACCAAATCGAACTTCACGTTTGTAATATTTGCGGCTGACTAGTAGCGGTCGAGCGGTCATATTTCAAATATAACTAACGAACGGGAAATGCGGGATCACCGCTGTCAAAACAGAGGATTTTCCTTAGTACCTGTTGCCATTTTTAAAGTGTTCTAAAAAAATATTACTCCTAACATATGCTTTTATTTCTTTCCCAACAACGTACCGATAAATGTTTAATAACGAGAACCCTAGCAAGCTTTAGATATTTTTTATGGAAAGGATTATTAAGTAAACAAAAGTTTAAAAGATATTTACTCTATTTATCATTCAACCAATCAGGTTACTCCTATTTTTTATATGCGATTTGGGGGTATCGGCAGGTTTTATTGCAATGAATCGCAGTATGAAAAGCATTTACGAGACCTGTAAACCCGCAAATTAATGCAAAGATTCTCTCCAAGATAACTGGATGACTGAGATAAACACAGATGAGAGATTAAAGAAAGAACTGGCAGAACCGTGGACGAAACGTCAACATGACAACATGGCTGATATAGTCGTTGTCAAGGCATGCAAGCGAATTGAAGCGAGTTCGGACTTTCGTTTAATTGGCAATGAATCGCTGTTGGAAAAGTTTACCGAGACCTGTAAACCCGCAAACCATTGCAAAGATTCTCTCCAAGATGAGAGAAACAGAGATGAGAGATCAATCATGAAGACGGAAAGGACAGCCGAAGGACAGGGAACTATTATTATACTCACTGGACGAAAAAACGGATTTACATTGGTGGCAAATTTATAGCAAATGTATGGCAAATGCCACATTTGATCACGTTTGCTCACATTTGCTCAACAGCAAATTTTACATTTGTATCGTATTTGCCCAGTGTAGCAAACGTGGTAAATGCCACATTTTCGCATGCTTTGCTTCGTTGAGCAAAACTATTGTGTAATTACACATTTGATAGTGTTTATCATATGCAGCAAATTTGATGTAAATTTATCATTTTGCTGCAAGTTTGGCTATATGGCAAATGTGTTCAAATAACTAAAATTGCTTGACTTTGCTGAGGTAGTAAATGTGTTCAAATAACTGAAATTGCTTGGCTTTGCTGTGGTAGTAAATATGTTCAAATAACCAAAATTGTTTGATTTTGCTGGGATAGTAAATGTGTTCAAACAACTGAAATTGCTCGACTTTGCTGGGATAGTAAATGTGTTCAAACAACTGAAATTGCTCGACTTTGCTGGGGTAGTAAATGTGTTCAAATAACTAAAATTGCTTGACTTTGCTGAGGTAGTAAATGTGTTCAAATAACTGAAATTGCTTGGCTTTGCTGTGGTAGTAAATATGTTTAAACAACCAAAATTGTTTGATTTTGCTGGGATAGTAAATGTGTTCAAACAACTGAAATTGCTCGACTTTGCTGGGGTAGTAAATGTGTTAAAATAACTGAAATTGTTTGATTTTGCTGGGATAGTAAATATGTTCAAATAACTGAAATTGCTTGACTTTGCTGGGGTAGTAAATGTGTTCAAATAACTGAAATTGCTCGACTTTGCTGGGATAGTAAATGTGTTCAAATAACTGAAATTGCTTGGCTTTGCTGGGCAGAAAATCTGTTCAAATAACCAAAATTGCTTGACTTTGCTAGGGTAGTATATGTGTTCAAATAGCTGAAATTGATTGACTTTGCTCGGGTAGAAAATGTGTTTCACATTTTTCTACCCAAGCAAAGTCAATCAATTTCAGCTATTTGAACACATATACTACCCTGGCAAAGTCAAGCTACATCTGTACAATCTTGTCCCCAGTCCTGCTTAGCAATCTAAGCGATATTGCCAGCAAATGGACAAAATGTGTTTTGAATCGAGATTATATCAGCCACAGAACCTAGGCGGTGCAGTTTAAAAGGAACGCAGGCTCTGGGGACAAGATTGTGCAGATGTAGGTCTGCACATGGACTGGACAGAAGTAAAGACATACAACCGATTAGTGTGCTGCCTCCCCCAAACGACATCAATTGAAAAGTATTATATTTGTATTTTATAACATGTAATAACCAAAATATTACTGTAAAGTGTAAACACTGACATTATAACTACTGACGACACATGGACGATCGTCAAGCTCGTATCCTTAGAAAATTATTATGATGAGTCCCAAGCTCTCACACATTCACTACATCAGTATATATATTAACACATTATAGCAGTCATAATATAGTGTACACGTACACTACCGCAGTGGAATTAATATATACTATATCATAGTTAGGGGTTAGTTTGCTATAAATACTGTACATGTACATCCCCAAGACAAAATACAACCATCAAAATGAGGCTCCGTTAAACAAATAGGCGCCATTTACATGAGACCAGCAGCACAAATTCAAAACTGAGGCAAATTCCAACGATGAAAGAACATAAATTTACTAGGTTCACGATGTGGATGCAACAACTGATATTCTTCAGGAGCAAGGTGCTCCTTGCAGTTTTCTTATGCTTTATCTTCATATCCAGATATACATGTAACATCACATTGTTCAATGCCTGAATCTTCCATGTCAGAGGCTTAATACTGTAGCTCCTCTCCATAGAACTAATGCTCATTATCAGAGGCAGAGTCATCTTGTTATGCGAGGAGTTTGATTTGGACATGGAGTGCTCTGAGGACATATTACACAGTCATGTATTTCATATATAATAATGCCTCCAACAGTAGCAGACCTTGACAAGACAGCATTTCTATTGACCTTTTTTCTGTAAAAAGCAGAAAACTTATTAATGTAACAACTTTGGGCACGGTTGTATAAAAACCTAGTTAACTTTAACTATAGTTAGCATCAAATCACGTCAGCAGATGCTGTGTTTTTCTTTTTTCTTGCCCCAACAACTTTGATAAACCTTTGGCCGGTTGTTTTTGATTGTATAAAACAAATAGATTCCATTTGTTGTTGTCTGTTCAGTTATAGATACACAGAGAACATCAGAACATGGTAAGAACATGAGTGACCCACTCAATTTGTGGGCCACTTTTTTTTGTTCCTACCCGTTCTGACGTCATCTGTATAATATATATGTATAATATATATTATATATACCCGGTCACAAGTTCTGCATATATATTGCTGGTAATGCCGGGATAAGATTCTGGGTATATTACAAGTAATATATATATATATATATATATATATATATATATATATATATATATATATATATATATATATATATATAGCAAAGTGAAAAGGTGGTAAACTGCCAAGAATTTAGTGACGAGATACTGACGTTTCGAGCGGAGCCCTTCATCAGAGTAAGACGAGATAAAATAAAATAAATAGGGCTTATATAATGCCAAAAGGGTGTCACAGGTAGAAAGTAGCCAATCAAATGCACGGGAAATAAACTAACTAATAATTAATGAGATGGGAAAAGTTAAATCATTTGCTATTTTTAAAGTCGATCAATAAGCAGACTGAGGGGGTGGGAAAAATGACAGGTCCAATATTCAAGGGGATTAGGCGATAATAATAGAAGCAAAGACTTGAAAAGCAATGAAAGTGCATAAGCTAATAATAAAAAGTTCCAAGCAAACTAAAATAATAAAAAACTTTTAGGAAGTTAAATAAAAGAAAAACGTTCGTTAAGACCAAGAGGATGTGTGGTGCCAAGTTTAAAAATGAGACGCTTTTCTTGTCGCTTGCGGTTATCGTTGCCACCGGAAATGGGAAGGATGGCACAGACTTTCATGTCTGAAACCAAATGGTTGGAGCTGTTGAAATGGCGGGCTACAGGTTTGTCACCATCATTGATCCTCACGGAACGAAGATGTTCAGCAAACCTGTCTGAAAGACGTCGCCCAGTTTCACCGATGTAGATTTTAGGGCATTTATCGCAAGAAATGCAATAAATTATGTTGGTGGACGTGCATGAAAAAGCATGACGGATTGTGTGGTCGAATTTGGGGGCAGTAATAACTGTAGTGGGATTGAGAAAAGCGCATGTGTTACAGCGGGAACGGCCGCAAGAAAATGTTCCCGCTGGTGCCGAGGTATTTTGTTTAAGGGCACTATGTACTAAGGAGTCACGAATGTTTTTATTACGGCGAAAAGATACCAAAGGGTTGTCGGTGAAAATGGCTGACGTCTCAGGATCATTTTGTAAAATGTGAAAATTCCGATTAATAATATTTTTAACTTTAAAATTGAAAGGATGAAATGTTAGAACTAAAGGAATTTTATTGTTTGAAACTCGTTCCAAAGATGGTTCAAGGGCGTCTAAACGGGGGACGAGAAAAGCTTTCTGAACGGCGAGGTCTAAAAGGTTGGTAGGGTAACCACGTTGGACAAAAAAAGATCTCATTTCCATTGATTTGACTTGAAAATCTTGGTCGTCGCTACATAAGCGGCGAAGACGCAAGAATTGAGAGTAAGGGATGGATTGCTTAGTGTGGTTGGGATGAGAGGATGAAAATAGAAGATAACTATGGGAGTCAGTAAGCTTGTACGAGACCGACGTTTTCAGCGAATCACCATTAATCGAAATTAAAATATCAAGGAACGACACAGAGGTCTCGCTG